>ML977152.1:431751-555989 GCA_010015705.1 Aulographum hederae CBS 113979
CCTCTGAATAGAAAGCGATCAATTCGATGATTCTGCGCCATGTGGGCGACGATGGGGTGGTAATTGGGGGTCGGTGGCAGAGGATGGAGGTTGTGGTGGAGCTTGTAGGTGGAGCTTGTGGGTGGAGCTTGTGGGTGGAGGTAGCAGGTGGAGCTTGTGCAATATCACGTGGTAAACAACAGTATTTGGGCAGAATAGGCTAGTTTACGAGTAAATACCTTATCAGATGATCAGATAACTAGGCTAATCTCTATCTATAACCGTCAACCCTCAAGTTGATCCTTAAGTTGATCCTCAAGGATCAACCAACCAAGTTGGTTGACCCTCAGGCCGGCCTGGTTGAAAGGATCAACCAACTCTATAGCTACCCTACAGTTGAGTTGATCCTCTGGTTGATCGTATATAAGAGTTGAGTTGGTTGGAGTTGATCCTATATTGAGGAAGTTGATTGATCCTCTCAGTCAACCGGTTGACTGATGGACACACTGTTTCCTCCCAAATCCTCTAACCAGCAAGACATGTTAAATCCACAATACCTTCAAGTTATTTGATGAACCAAAGACGGCGACAGACGAAACAACCACCAGTACAAACCAATGAGTACCTTGAGACTAACCTGAAGAGATCTTCAACTTGGTTTGATCACGTTGGATATCCTCTACAGAAAATGCCCACGAGGAACAAGTGTCGAGTATCGCAGTTGGATGTTCATGATCACCACGTAGGTGGAAATATCCAAATTGATTCTTGAGGGTCGTCTGCTCTGAAGGTCAAGAAGACTGGATATCTATCCATCGGATCGGAGTAAAATTTCCATACCCGAGGGCGGGTCAGATTTTCTCAACGACATCGACGCTGCTAGACTGACAAGTGCAACAGAGAGAGATCGCAAAGCCAAAACATAACAACAACAAGAAAGACATCCAAAGGTTCCAATATCGACTATACAATCCAAACATACCCTTCCCCCTACAAACTATCCTCCCGCCACCGACTCCTAACCCTCCTCCACCCCTCCATCTCCCCCTTTCCCCCCATACTCTCCAACCCCATCCCCCTTTCCACCCACTCGCGACTCCCCATCTCACTGAGCCGACTCAGCGCACGTGCAAACGCGAATCTCTCCTCATCGCCCGTGAAGATGCTCGAGGACTTTAGCATCGACATGTTGAGCCCTAGGTCGTCCATTAGGGAGCGCATTGAGTCTGGGAGGTCGTGGTGGTCTGAGTCTTCTGAGGGGGAGGAGGGGGAGGAGGGGGAGGGGGAGGGGGAGGCGGTATTTTTCGCCGCGTCAATTTCGCTGTCGTCCATGAAGAGTTGGGAGAGGGGGCGTTCGGTTGTCATGACCAGTTTTGCCTTGGGAGAGAAAGGGTTAGTATTCGGTACCACTAACCTGCGCCAAAGCTCGCTCAGACTCGACAATCATGCAGCCGTGCGCAAACAGTTTACTTCCACCTCAAAACCGTTTTGTCAGGGAGAAAAAAAGCGCGCGTGATACTCACCCTACTCTCATAAACAGCATCAATAAACGTAATAAACCTCCTCGCAAGATCGCGACTCCTATAATTCATCCCGGGCACCCCGGTAACAACAAACGCGTTATAACTCCTCATCAACTCGAGATAATCCGCCGCTCCCGTCGCCCTGCCTATCAACTCATCAAACGTAAACATGGCGGCCCCGCCACTCGCCCGCGGAACCTCCACCCGCCGTCCCCACACCGTATGCGTAGCCGCATGCGGCGGATCCTTCTCGAAATCCCCCAGGAACGAAAACCACTTGTCAGCATGGCTCTTGGCGGCCTTGTCGAGCGGGTGGTGATAAACTCCCGAAGGCGGCCGGGGGATCTTGCGGTAGTCGGTCGTAGAGTCGAGGTTCAAAACCCGCAACCGCGTTTTCAGCAGGTTGATGCACGGGATGAAACTTTCGCGCTGGATCCCGTTTTTGTAGAGGTCGTCGGGATGCCGGTTCGAGGTCGTGACGAGCACGACGCCGTGGGCCATTAGCGATTCGATCAGCCGACGCAGGATCATGGCGTCGGCGACGTCGGTGCATTGGAATTCGTCGAAGCAGAGGACGGAGCCCTTCTCGGCGATTGTGGCGGCGACGAAGGGGATGGCGTCGATGTCGTTGCCGTGGGCTTGCTTCATCTTGTGCAGGTCGCGGTGCACTTCTTGCATGAAGTTGTGGAAGTGGATGCGGGTTTTGTGGGTGATGTTTGCGGGGAGGGTGTCGTAGAAGAGGTCCATGAGCATTGTTTTGCCGCTGCCGACGTCGCCGTACATGTACAGGCCCTTTGGGATGCCGTCGGGGATTGTCATTTTGAGCTTTGTTTGGGGGGTGCTGCCGGTTAGGAAGCTGAACATGGAGGGTTTGGGGGGTTGGAGGGATTCGATGGTGGGTTGGATGATGGGGGGTGGGGTGTATTCGGCGAGCATTTCGTGGAGGTCTTGGAGGTTCCCAATGAGAGCTGTTTTTTCCAGTCAGTATGGTCCTCGAGTTCGTGCCTTCGTTGTGGGTTTCTTACTCCTCTGATGCTCGTCATCTCTCAGCTTCCCCTCCAACACGCGATCATCATACTCCGCAATTGGTCCTCTCTTCTTCTGGCCGCGTGCAGACGTAGCCATTGCCCTCCCAGATATCCTCGACATAGCCAGACCTCCAATCTTCCCATGCGAATATTGCATTTCCAAGCTTCCTGGACCATATCCAAACGCCCCGAGCCCTCCCACCCTAGCTATCCTCCTCCTCTTCGCCAACGTCTGTACAGGCGCAACCGCCGACCAAGCTCTTACACTCCCACTCCCACCTCCATTCCTCAAACACTCTCCACAAACTCTTCCTCTCCCTATCCCCATCCCCAGTCCCACACCATCCCTCCGCACCCCTCTAACCAGATACCGCAACACCGATAAGGAATCCAGCGTCGCGCTCATGATGTTTCGTTTCGGCGCGTGTTCCAGTCTAGCTGCGTGTGTTTCTAGAAATCATTAGATCGCGTAAGCCAAAGCAAAAAAAATATTGAAAGAATATATACGCGGAAAGAAAGAATTCAGTTGTGCAATTTAACGTTGGATGTTGGAATTACCGGCAACCAGAATTGGGATCCGGGGTCAATTCCGCTCGGCTGTACTCGGCCGCGGGACGGCGGTCGCGAGTCGGGCAGAGCCGATCTTGGCATTGTTATGAGTCCTGTCGCTTCACGTGATGCGACATGTGATGAGGGTCTCTGGACAGCCACTGCAAATGGTATGGACTTGTAGCTATGCTCATGCATTTCATTCCATTTTTGCGTTTTCGCCGTCATCTTATGCTGAGGACAGCCAGAGCTACAAGGTAGTTATTGCAAAACTCCTAACTAATGCCACCCTTCCCTTTCCCATGCCACCGGACATGCCATTCCTCAGCCAGCAGCAAATCGTCCATCAGCCATGGAAAGTGCAATCCACGGCCCTTCCGCAAACAAGCTACAGCAGAAATATATATTTTCAAGAATGGAAAATTCATTTCTTGTCACCCACGCTACGTGCCCTACCCCACTCACTTCCACCCACTCAGCCCAGCCCAAGGATCACTACCTCCACCCTGCTGCTGCTGCTGTTGTTGCTGCCCCTGCTGACTCTGCTGCGGTGGTCGACTCTGCGCCCACCCGCCCGGTCCACTGGGATAGCTACCCTGACTCAACGCCGAAAAGTCCTGAACTGGAGGAGGCCCAGGCGGTGGAGGCGGCGGTTGCCACCCCGCCGGTGGAGAGAACTGACCTTGCTGATTTTGAGTTTGCGACCAGCCTCTTTGCCGTTGCTGCTGAGGCTGTTGTTGGAGGGGTTGCGGAGTCGAAGATACTGCTGGTGGATAGCCGGTATATGGTTGGTGTTGATGTTGGTTGGGCGGTGGGGAGAAGTATTGTTGTGTTGCGGGTGGGGACATGGAGCCGTAGTTGTTCGGGTTGTAGCCTGAGCCTCCCGAACCGTTGGTGGATTGGGGCACTTGGGGGTAATTTGCGGATGGTGGTGGGGAGCGCACCCCTCCGTATTGGGGTTGCTGGGTTGCGAATTGTGTATTGATGGGAGGTGACTGGGGAGGCTGCGAGAAGCTCTGAACGCCGGGTGTGCCATTACGCTGTCCATAGCCACCCGGAGCAGGAGTTCCGCTGCCCTCGACGGTCATCCGTTCCATCAATTCTTTCAGGCGGTCGCGCTCCCAATCAACTTTGGCACCTTTACTAACCTCTTTCTGGGCCTCGATGCCTGTCAGCAGCTGACCACCTTCACTTCTCCGGTTAGCCACGAAAGTTTCGACGTTCTTGCTGAGACTTTCTGCCGTCTCCCTCATTTCTCCGTAGAAACTATCAGCGCGCCCGAGTCCTTCGACCAACTCGCCAAAGGCCTTGAAAACTCTTCTGTACTTGTTCATGACGCTGGCCTTTTGCCGAGAAAATGCTTCGTACTTTGACTGTTCGCGCTTGATTCGTTTGTCTTGGAGGAGAGTATTGTAAACGCGGGTGAGCTCCTTCAGGAGCGATGATTGCTTGTGGTTTGCTGCAAGGAGACGAGTTTGATGAGGGCGGAATTTCTCGAGCTCAGACGCGAAAAGCGCCTGCTCATGGTTTCCGATCGACTTTTTGTTGAGGATGAGGACAGAGGAGATGTCATCGTTGTGGACCTGAGAGGCTTGATTAGCTCACGTGATTTCAGTATACCCTTGGCCACGTGATCGCGACTTACCTTCTCCTTCATGTCCTTCAACACTTGCCCTCGCTCCCTCTTGACGAGCATGAGCTTCTTCATCAGCTCTTCCACGGTAGCTATCTGCTCCGCCACGCTTGTGGAGCTCTCCTCAAAATCGTCGTCCAGTAGATTGCCCTCCGTGCCGCCTGCAGACATTGGACTACCGCTGCCTCCTGATTTGCCTACGCCAGCTTTGATCATGGCACGCTGGTATAGGATCTCGGCCTCGTCTGTCTCGCCAGCACTCCTCATCTCGTCAATATCTGCCTCGTATTGTCGGAAGCTAGCCCAGAGTGTCTTGTCGCTCGTCCCTGCTTCCTCGACAGCAGCACGGTAATTTCGGGCGTCATTTCGTAGCGTCGCTGTCAGGCGAGCGGACGGTTGTTGGGTCCAATCTTCTCCATACTTCCTCCGCATTTTTTCGCAGACCGATGCTTCCATATCTAGCTGCCTCAAGCTGTTCTCAAGAAGATTGAGAACAGTGGCCTTCTCCTTTTCTAGTTTCTCGAACTTGCCAGCGAAGCCTGCGTCCTGGCCTGCAAGCTCGTGGCACCATCTGTTGAACTCTGAGTCCACACTCAGCGCCTCCCTGTCGCCGCCTGCTGCGCCTCCTTTCAGCACATTCAGGCTGTCAGGTAGTCGCAGGTAGTCCAAACCAGCTTCCAGTTCTGAATCTGCGCCTTCGACTTTCTCTGTTTCCGCTCTTACTAGTTTTGCCTTCTCTTCATCGTACAAGCTTGCCGTTTCGGTAACAGCCATTGGAACTATACGCTGGAAGATGTCCGGCCCAATGATTCTTTGAATATCCTGCCCAGCGTAAAGTTCACTGACTGGTATCGCTTTTGCGGCGGGTAATTTTGGTATCGCCGCTAAGCTGGCTTCTGAAGGCACTGGTTGGTGGTAAATGAAATCATTGTCCTTGGCAAATTCTGTTGCCTTTTCTTGGACAGAAGATAAATGCCTTTTTGTGGAATCGCTCAGTATGACTCCGGTATCAGAACTCAAATTCGAAGACGGTGTGACGGTGGCTGGGAATGCATTCGCGGTGCGATTCGCTGTGTTTGCAAACTGCTCAGCGACGAGGAGGCGCGCAATAGCCGTCCCATGGGCATTCGCATCGTTGTCGGCCAGCGCTTGGTAGTACTGCGCCAGGGAAGCCATATGCGCAGACTTGATCTGCGCGACCAACATCCACACTCTCTCGAAGACGCCTTTATTCACGCCGTCTTGCACGCCCTCAACCGCCGTCGAATAGAGATATGCAGCTTGGCTGGCCAATTTTGCGAGTAGACCCACCTTCTTCCCATCTACGACCTGCTTTTCCAGAAAGACTTCCTGACCCTGGGCCAGCATCAATGTAATGAGACACTTGACGGTATCGCGGCTGAGATCGGTCGAGGGTGCGTGAAGAAAGTTCTCGTTGATGTATGTAAACATGCCGGCTGCGGCTTGGAAGCTGTGGTAGGCGGTTTTGAGGCCGGTGTCCTCGGAGCGGTTCTGGTTGGCGCCATGGCAGGAAAGTACGGCGGAGATATTGAAGATGATGGACGCTTTTTCGTAGGCTAGAGAGTATTGGGAGGTTGGCTTGTGAGTGAAGGCGTCAAACCTTAGTGCTGGGTCAGTGCTGGGTCCTTTCCCACAGGGTTGACCTCTCGCGTATACTTACCATGTGAAGGAGATCTTGATGTGGTTCTCGTCTACGGGAAATCGCAGGTCGAGGAGCTCCAATTGCCCGTAATATCGATACAGCAGATCCCTCCCAGCAGCGCTATCTTTCCCAGCTCCTCGCATGTCCTGCCGCAGACGATTCAGCATAGCACACTCTTCCGCATAGTGCTCTGGATCGTCGCCATATGTGTCCCGGATGTAGGCCTTTAGAGGAGTGATCCAGTCAATCTCGTTGGTCTGCTTCAGCGGAGCACACAGCATGGGAGCTTGGGTGATCATTGTGGTGATCAAAGCCCCCAAGGGCGGGGGTTTGGTGAGCTTCGTGGTGGCTCTCGATGGGGGTGGTGATTGTCGAAGCTAGAGGGAAGCTCTGTGGTCCTGTTGAGAGGAGATATGCGCACTTCAGCCCTACGTCGCCGTCGTACTCTGGGGGGTTATGGGGCTCGAGGCAAGGCAACAGGGTTGATATATTGCAGTGGTGGGTTGGCAGCTTGGAAGCTTACGTCAATGCCTGGGGAAGTGGGTATTGAGGCGGCCGGTGGCAAGGAGGGAGGGCAGAGAGGTGTCTTCAGCGGCGAGGAGAGCAGAGTCTCAGGAGGAGGCACAGAAGATGTTGTGGTGGAGTGGTGGATTGTTGCTGTGTTGCTGTCTTGGATGCGGGTCGCTGATATGGCCTCCGGCGGCTACGCACATGTCTAATCCCTGCGCGGGTTGCCCCCATCCAGACGACTCGGGCCACTAAGCGCCCAAAGACCACACCTCCAACAACCACCAAGTCCAACATCTTCAATCTTCACCTCACCTCACCTTATCCCCTCCTCCACCACGACTGTGCCGTCTACATACTGCATGCAGACGTGGAAGGCCAGCCGCTCGGGTACGCAGCCGGATGCACCTCAGCTTCCGCGACTTGCGGCCAACCTCTCACAGATTCCACCAATGCGCCTCCATGCAAACCACTCCGAATTGAGGACGAGTAACAGATGCCTTTCTTCAACTCAATTTCTTGTCACTCTCTGTCTGCATCACGAGGCTATCTATGCTATCAGTTATAGGCTACGACGACCCAATCATGGCCGACGGTACTCTATATCAGATTGAGTACCTACAATCATCGAAGAATAAGCGCCACAGTTATTACACCGAAGTAAGAGCGACATGGATTTACCGAATTCGGTCCTCAAGTCTGCTCTTTAGACATGGAAAACCTTGGGGTTACTTTCATCCAGCCTACCCCTTGACTTATTCCACGCCGGTACATGTCTGCCCCGGACCCGGATGCTGCTATCATCTCATCGAGCTGTGTAGTCCTTCTCGTCATCAATGGCATCATTCCTATCTTCCAGTCCTCTTTCCCAGACTCAGACGCGTAGAGCAGACATCCTCATCTCATTTTCCGAGAATATAGCAATAGTATCATCATCTTGCAAGTCCACCTTAGGATTTCTAGCCTCTGATTGGGGCGGTCGCATAGCTATACGGTGTGTGCACTGCCTCCGTGAAGCTGCGCCACAACGACCACATTCAAAACCCAACCACACCCACCAGGAAGAGCACTTCTTCTCTACACAATTGGAATTATGCCATGTAGCAGTAATGCGACTGAGAGGACTCCACTCCTCCCTAGATTTACAGCTCAGCATCATGATTACACTACTACGCCGTCCTCGCTAGCGAAAAATACGCCTCTGGCGACTGTTCCGAGAGCCTTGTTTCGACACGTGACCCTCACACTTCTCGTACTATTCCTATTCGCTGTCTTCCAAGTCTTGTCACAACTCCTCTCTTCAATCTTAGACAGTCGAATTTTCTCGATTCCGATAACTGCAAATTCTGCAGAACCCGACAATTCCTGGTCCCCCGGCAATGCCTTTTCCTCGATCCTGATGCTCCAGCTCAGCTGCCTATTCCAGCCCGCCGGCTCCTCCATCATCGCCGATGTCACAAATGCCTGGAGATTAAACCCGCTCCTCGTAGCCTGCGACACCCTCCGAACCCTCTACAACTTCGCCAAGCTATGCTTCCGCTACCGGTGCTCGCCGACATCAGCGAGTCTGGCAATCTGCGCAGCACGACGTATGGCCTTCCATAGCGACGACTATCCCGCCTACAGCATCGAAGCCATCCACGAAACATCCCGCCGGAGACCGGTACTTGCTTCCATCATCGCGCTCGTCAGCGTGCTGCAATTCGCCAAGGTCGTCGCGGTGAAAGGCTCGCCGTCTACCATGGCAGCTAGCTACTGTCTCGCCAGCGTATACTTTTCGTCGTGGTTGCTGCAAGAAACGCTATTGATGCTGGTGCGCGTTTGGCCCAGAGACCTCTTTGCCTGGCAGCAAGAGAAAATCGAAACCATGTGCGAAGATGTCGGTGTAGGCCCTGGCTACAGCATTCTGCAGGCTACATACCTCTCCAGCATATGTCTGAGCATCTCCACCATCGCTCTCACCATCTTCGACCTCGGCGACTGGAGGAATCCCGGACGTCTTCCTCCCTGGGCTCATATTCTCCTCTGTATATGGCTTGTCTTTATTCCCCCCCTTATGATTTTTCTTGACCTCTGTTTCGGCTGTTTCGGCCACAACGAGTCTTCTGGACGGAGATTCCTTACCAATGTTTGTCATACTGTTATTGGGTTTCAGATTTATACCCTTGTTTTGCTGTATTTTACTTCTTTTTATCAGAGTCGGGAAACGAGGAAGCCGCAGTGGACGGACTGGTTGGGGAAGTTTTAGGTCACTTAGCTTACTGTTTCGGCTTTAATCGCAAGTCCCTGCGAAGATGTTCGCCGGGCGGTTGGGAAATCGCTGGTAGCTTTCTGATCTGGCAGAAGTTTATTTTCGGTCCTGAAATGGGATCACTAATGACACTAATCTGTACACGTGTTGCGCAGTCCAACGTCGAGAAGTTTGTTCTGAGTGGTGCTCTCGTGATTTGGTTCTTGAATGGTACTAGGTATATGAAGCAATGGCCGAGTCGCTGGTGAATCTGTTGGAAGTAATCCTTCCCATTGCCTTCAGTTCGGTGAGGAGGAAAATATCACGTACGTCACAAGTACTTTGAAGAGATCAAGCTATTCAACGGTAAAACGGAGGGGAGAACATGCAAATGGGCGATTGTGGTGGGCTCCGCC
Source organism: Aulographum hederae CBS 113979 (assembly GCA_010015705.1). Classification (NCBI taxonomy): domain Eukaryota; kingdom Fungi; phylum Ascomycota; class Dothideomycetes; order Aulographales; family Aulographaceae; genus Aulographum; species Aulographum hederae. Next base: position 441,280 of record ML977152.1, read on the forward strand.
ATTGAAACGGCTGGTCAATACCTATCTACCTAATCTCAACTTTGGATGAAACCAAATTCGTAATATTCAACACCTTTGAGCTTTGACTCCAGAAAGTCCAATTAGATATAGGTGCCTGCTGAACTCTCCCGATTTTGAGTATCTAAACCATGGACCGCAGTTTCTATATCCAGCATCAATATTTACATGCAGGTCGTCCTCGACGCTATCGGACCTTCACAAAGTCCAGTTCCGCTGCATCCGCTGGTATTCACGTCGGATCTTCCCTTCTCCCTCCCGCCTTATCATTCACGTTGTAATTTCACCAAGAAGTCGAGGTTACTGTAAAGGTCGGCTTTGTTGTCTCAAGGCATGTTATTGGTGTTGTCGATTTGGTATTATGGTCGTTGTTTATTCTTTTAGACTGCTCGCCTAGAAATCGATATCTGTGAACTCTACACATGGACTTGAAGCTTGTTCCTTCACCTCTCCCCTTCCCGAGCCTTACATCGTCGATGTATTTGCGTCTGAGCTCTTGTAGCGCCCTTGTTGAAGAAGACAAGATGTTGGTATAGAGCCCAGCCGCCATCCAGCTGCTTAATTGGCAATCTAACGTTCCAAATCGTCCTGTCCCAACAAGTCATTCTCCTTCGACCATCGTTTTTTGGGCTTTAAGGTAGATCTAATATTAGCCTCCCTTTTCAAAGTCACGTAAGCTTCTCTTGAACAACGAGATACCTCAGCCCTTCCAGTTCTGTACTTTCTCCTCCGCTCCCCAGTCGCACCAGAAACGGCACTGGGCACAGGTCAATTCGATTCGACTCGAGAGCCCGAAAAGTGTCGGGATCCGGGGTGCTGTACAAAGTCTGTGGCGGACTTCTGTGTCTTTCTTGACTTCCCACCAACCATGCTTTGCGGATTCCTCCACGTCGAAGACACAAGCCGGCGCTCAACCACGATCCCTCCACCTCGAAGACGGAGGTTGCCGTTCATCTCGGCCTTTTCGGGAGACTCGCTCGACTCGGAGGTGAAGGGAATTCGTTTGTTCAACGGTCTCGGCGCCGTTTTGATACGACGTGTCCTTTGAATGTGAGCTTCATCAGTCCCCAAGCTGGAGACAGGAAGGAATCAAGTCTGTATGGCTTCCCCATCGCGGCTCGAAACCGAAGCGGGATGACTCCAGTAACGATTTCCAGAGAGCCAGAAACGATCCGATCCACTGTGTCATGCTAGCAGAAGCGCCAAATTTCGTATTTGGGAGTGGTGAATCGGAAAATCCACAAGCGCCATAGGAATAAGGGCCGTCCTTGAAGTTTAGCTCCACTGGTCCTCCTACCTAGGAAGAGGTCGAAGTAGTAGGGCGAGGTGCCGAAGAATCTTAGTCAAGCAGAGCGTCAGCCAGCTCCTCTACTTTCCCAAAAGATCGCCACTCATTCCCCCTCATGCCCACCCTCAAATCGTCGGCCCACAAAACCACCTCCCCTCCCCATCCCTAACAACCCTGCCCCTACACCCGACACTCGCCTCCACAAACTCCCTACTCCTCCACCACCGCAACACACTCGGCAACCTATAACTAAACGCCAGCACCGCCAGCACCGCAAACACGACGATGGTCAGGAAAATGATGGTCGCGAGGAAGCGCAGCAGGTTGCACAGGGTGCAGAGTTTGGCGGCGTAGTAGCGGGGGGTGTGGAGGAGGTGGCCGCGCAGGAGGTGGGGGATGGTTCGGCGAGGGCGGAGGGGAGGGGGAGCAGGGTGCGTGGAGGTGGCGGAGAGGGCGGGTTCGGGGTAGAGGGATTGGGATTCTAGGTCTGGGTGACGGCCAACCGACTCCGTCAGCTGAATTTCGAGGGGGGGAAATCCGAGGGTGGAAATTCGACGGGGGAAATATCGAGGGGGGGATTTCGAGGGGAGATATTCGAGGTGGGTATTTCGAACTGAGTACTACGTACCTATCTCGACCATTTCGATAATTGTGGCGCTGGGACAGGATTCGTTGGAGCTGTCTTCGCTGTCTCGTTTCTCGACTTCGACGTGCATGGAGCTGGGGCGGGAGGGGCGGTGGGAGGGTGGTGCGCGGACTGGGAATCTGCGTTGGAAGGGGAAGGGACGGTTGTGGGGGGAGAGAGCTACGACGGCTCCGGTGGATGAGATGGAGCGTGGCATCGTGGGTGGTGGTTGTGAAAGGGGGGAGGTGGGGTGGAAGGCTTTGTGGCGGGGGGGTGTTGAGAACATTGTACGGAGCCGCTGGGTGGGAAGGGAAGGAGGGGATGATGAATTATATACCCAAAGAGCGAAATTTAATGTGTAAAGCACTAGTTGTTGGGAGACGTTGGTGAGCGTTGTGTTGAGCGTTGTGGTGGTTGTTCCCAGAATAGTATATCAGCAGGGTTGAGCAATGCCGTTGTTTGTATTGTAATGACGCATAAGAACAACCGTTGAAATGGCAAGCGCAGATTCTGAAAGGTCGAAAGAACCACTACTCGAACTGAAAGAGGACGGCAGAAAACTGTTGACCGACAGCACAAGGACGTAATGAATCAATTAATTGAAATCAAGAGGATGAGCCAGAAAGGTTCTTGAAATTTGCAATCTTAGGCTAGGAGACGCTAAATCCTGTACTTTCGTCAGCTTGTCAGGAAGCTTTCTTTTGCTATAGCTCTTCGAAACATACATCGGACTAAGAAGAATCTAAGGTAGTATGTCACAGCACGTTAAAACCCTAGACAGACATTACGACGATTATGCCTATTCAACCAACCGTCAAGTCGCTGCCTGAACAGTCTCGCGTGGTGCGTTCGATACTCGGTACCAAGAACTGTGTACAGCGTCGAAAGTCCAAAGTCCAAAGGTAGGTACCTAGTAAGAGAAGCTGTATAGGAGTCGGCTAGTAGCCTGGTGGTCCAGACGACACAGCTAAGGCTGGCTTGCCACAGCCTCCGATGCGGTCGCTTCGATGGGCTGGTGTGATGAGCAGAGTGCTCTCAGGTAAAGTCCGCCAAGCCGTGTCGCTGCGAAGCGTCGCATTCTGTTGGGTATACGGGGGCCTGGAGTCTTCGAGGTATCCTGGCATCCTCACACAGTCAGCCCACAGCGCTTTGACTTTCCTTCTCCATCTCCTTCGCCAGCATCTCCGCCTCCTCACCCATCTCCTCCCCCGTCCTCGGTTTCCTCTGCACATCCGGTCTCGGAAATCTCATCCGCTTTTCCTCACCACCATCTCCATTCCTCTCCCTCAAATGCCTCCCCACATCCCCCTCACTCCCTTCCAACCTCTCATAAATCTCATCCTCCTTCAAATCCCCCTTCACCCTTGGAATAATATGCGCATGCACATGCCCCACGCTCTGTCCAGCATCCTTGCCGTCCTGCACCGCGATATTCAGCGCGCTGGCGCCGTAGACGCGTTCGATCATCTTGCCGACGCGCTGCACGGTGAGGAAGAGGTCGGATACTTCGGCTGGAGAGAGGTCGCGGAGGCGCGGGACGGGGCGGAGAGGGCAGACGAGGACGTGGCCGGGGAGGAGGGGTTTGAGGTTTACGAGGGCGAAGGAGAGGGGGGTGAGGTGGAAGACCTGGCATTTGAGGTTAGTGAACGTTTGGATGTGGTGAGGTCCGATGGTAATTGAAGCGTGAGAGCGATTGACCGAGAGAAAGACATACCTGGTTAGTTACAAGAAAGGATCCGAAATGGATCGCTTTGTTCGTGAGAGGTGGCATCTTCTGTAAATGGACGGTTCTGTTGGGATTAAGGGGGCATTGGTGGTTGTGAAGTGGTGATGCCCGCATTGTTGACAGTGACGTCGGCGTCGTCGGCACATCTGAAAATCCGATCCTAAAACCACAACCTCACCTGACGCCTTCACTCTTCAGAGACTCCTGTACAGATCGTTCAAGACCCTGACCCTATCATAAACTGTAGACTAAGGATCAGAACTCTTCTTAATCGCACTGCTTTTCCTGTAGAAGGAACCTTTAGCATTTTCCAGCTGTTTGTTTACCTACGCAAGACCCCTCACTAAGTACGAAAACATGGCGAAGAACACTCACAAATAACAGGCTGTAGTATACCTGGCGCACATAACCCATTGAGACTTTGTCTTTAGCTGGCTATAGGATGTAGACCTTCTCACAAAGTCTACACTCAGTCCAGCTCTTCAAGGTCAGAGGACACAGCAGTCTCACTCACCACATGGTAGCCGCACTCTCTATCTTATTTTCAAGACATCTCTCCAACACCTCACCCGACAGAGACAAATCACCCAATGTCTAGAACCCCCATGCCACTGTTTTCAATTCATATCCTTCTTGGACGGCTGACAATTTCTCATTTTCAGCCATCCATCACACTGGTTACTCCTTGGACGACGGCTATTGACAGAATCGGCACTTCCCTTGGTGCTGCACCAGTCTGTTTTACGTGTTAGGAACAAAATCCTCCGATGTTTAACAACGCCGCGCAGCTGCTTTTGCAGCAAATCCTTGCTGGACGGCTGGAATCTTCCCTTTTTCTACCGTCTATCGTGTGGCTCACTCCTTGAACGACACGTATTTGACAGACTCAGGCTCTGCCTTGGTACTGGATCGGGCTGGTCTATATTGCAGAAAGAATCTCCTCCGATGTTCAACAACGATGCGCCACTATTTTTGCAGCAAACCTTTGCTAAACGGCTGAAGCTTTCTCTTTTTCCATCGTCCATCGTACCACTCAATCCTTGGAGGACAGCAAGTTGCCAGACATCGACTCTGCTTTAGCGCTGGACCATGGCTGAACCCACGGCAGAATTGATATCTCCCGATATTGAACGATAACGCCGTGCCGTGCGTTTTGCTGCAAAGCCTTGCTGAACGGTTGAAATTCTCTCTTGGACCACTGTCCATCGTACGGCTAACTCCTTGGACGGCAACAATTTGATAGAGCTCAGCTCTGCTTTGGTACTGGACCATGCCGGATCTCCTCCGATGTGTGATTGAAGACGTCCAAGCTGAGGACTGACCTACCTCCAGGATGATTAATGCAAAATCCGGACAGCTACTGCACGTGAGACAAGTGTTTTTTTCCGGAACTCGTTGCAGAATTTCTATGTAAATCACTTGTTCAAAGTTGAATGTTAAATCGATCATGATGCGCCTCTGGGCATCCAGCTGTTGGGAAGTCGCTCGGAATCGAGCTGTTCGTTACTGTGTTTTTGGGCCTGTTTCTCCTCATCTCTCTCTGAGCAGGTGAAGTACTATCCTAGTGACTCGAAACATGAAAACGAACGATCTCCTAGGTACGAGTGGGTGAAGTAGTACCCTAGTGACTCGAAACATGAAAATGAACGAGCCTCTTTATTCGGACTTGTGCGAATGTCGGCTTCTTTTTCGCTCCGTATTTCATCCAGACTACCTTCCAACCCTTGTATCCATTATACTTTTCCTTGTACGGCACACTGTGGGTTAGCTTGCGAACCACTGCATTTTGGCACTTCTCAAGCCTCTTTCTAGATTTTGGTGTTGTGCCTCCGTTCTTGCAAACGGCTTTACAACGATGAACACGCCTGCGAAGAGGAAATTATTTATCAGTGTTGGTTCTCGGCGCACGTCGAATATCTAATACAACCTTAGGACCTACTAACAGCCTTCTACTCACCGCAACGAAACTCGCTCGAACTTGTCTGAGGCCGATAGTCCTGCATCTGCCGCTTCTCATAAACCTGCTCGATCGACACAGGATGTCCTCCTCCGCCGCGCCCCACGCTCATCGTGACCTCAAGATAGATACTCATGCAACAGCGAATGAAGCTGTTTCTAGTTTCACATCGTTACCTCTACACGGTGGTGTTGTGCCGACAACACAGGACGAGAAAGTAGTCTGCACCGAAGACCCGAACACAAGCGGCCCAGCGTCGCCTTCTTCTCCCTCCCTCGCGCAACACAACGAAAGTACTGTGTCTGCTCCAGACGTGAGTGGAACTGATGAAGCGGCGTCATTTGCATGCCTGGCGAGTCCTCCTGACAAGAAGAGGCGTCAACGCGCCCCTGAAACCACAACTGGCTTTTCACAAGCAGACGCGAATCCTCCGGCCTCTTATACATCTATCCGGCGAGATTTAGCCCGCGACAGCAGCCTGGTCGCCTCAAAACAAACAAGTAGACAAACACCGGATCGTTCGTCCGTCTCTCCCCGTCAAAGACGTAGTCGCAAACGCACAGACTCTGGCCAAAACGAAGCTGCTACGTTGGCTACTGGAACAGGGCTGGAGGATATCACAGATCTGCTTGGTCCGCCTGATGAGCCTGGTAAGCCCGATGAGTCTGGTGGGTGGTCTCTCCATTTCCTTTTCTCTTGACCCATCCTCCCTCGTTTTTCCCGTTCGCATTCGTGGCATCCCCAAACCAACGTCCACTATCACAACGTCCTCATCAGCCTCCCAACGCTCGGCAAACCATAGCGTGCCCCTCCACAGCCAACTCTTACTAACGACAAGAAAAGATACAGATCCAGACGGCTTCATCGAAGTCGAGAATAACCCGGCCCAGCGAGCGAGAGAGACACGGCTGGGGTGGAATGGAGATGGGAAAGTGGGGCTTGGGGAACGAGCGAGGAAGACGTGGGAGAAATTGTGGAAGTAGCGGGGACGGTGGTTTCTTATATACCTGCTAACGAGGTGGATTTAACGAGGTGGCATTGAGCGTGTATGGACTTTGGCGTGGAGTCGTTGGAGATAGCACCTGGCACTAGCGGAGCCGGTAGTGGGGCGTTCCATGGCTGGCATGCTTGAAGAAGGAAATTACATCTCTTTTGGATGTGCGGTACCACACGATATCAGGATATCTTCGTCATCAAGCCATATAACCCTGGGCGTCTGCCCATCTTCAAATCTCTATCCTCTCAAGTCAACATTCGCATTTTTTCCATTCCTGTCTCGATCCAGAATATCCCCCCGTGGAAAAGCTTGCCATAATGGGCCCAAGTATGTTAGCCACTCCATTTCAACCCCCCGCGTCCTCCATGCCGTTGCAACGGTTCGGCCCGAACTGATCCCTTTCGGCTAGTCTACCAAAATATGGTCCGGGTCGGGGAATAACCACGCCATCCGTGCTTCTGCGCTCATACGTTTCCTCCCTATTGCACTGCCACGCTGTAACGGCTTTGTTCTGGTCTACCGTCCTATCGTCCCACTATATAAACCCTTTTTTCGACAACGGCCACTTTGTTGGAGATAAAAGGATGCCCATTCCCGCTGCTATGCTCTGCTTGTTCTCTTCCCCAACACAACCTTCCCACTCTACTGAGAGACCAACTCCTACGGCCTGCTCCCACCCAAGGCCGACCAGTCTCGAACGGCCCGTTATGACGGCTCGAGACCGATTTGCTGGAGTGGACGATGGCTCTAACGCGGTGACTTGGTGGAAGGCTTGGCTTGAGAGTATTTATACCGCTCCCTCGCCCTCACCTTTCTACTTCGTCTTCTTTACTCTTTCCCGTCTCTGGTCTCTCGCCCTGGTCCGGGTCGTCTCCTGGTCCCGTCTTTTGGTCCCGTCTTTTGGTCCCGTCTTTTGGTCCCGTCTTTTGATTCCGTCTCGTAGTCCCGTCTCGTAGTTTCTCCTCATGGTCCCTCCTCATGGTCCCTCCTCATGGTCCCTCCTCATGGTCCCTCCTCATGGTCTTTCCTCATGGTCTTTCCTCATGGCCCGTCTCCTGGTCCCGCTCCTGGTCCCGTCTCCTGGTCCCGTCTCCTGGTCCCGTCTTCTCGTTCCGTCTCCTGGCCCCGTCTCCTGGTCCCGCCTGTTGGTCCCGTCTCTTAGTCCCTTCTCTAGTCCCCGTCTCTAGGTCTTGTCTTTAGGTCTCGTCTATCCCGCCAGAGTCTCCATCGACAACCAAAGCCAAAGCCTCGTCGCTGACGTGAGACATGATGAAAGGTCGAAATGTCTTGAAAGACTTCCTCGCCCATCCAACAGGCCGCAAACTTGGCCCAAGCAATATTGATAAAATCCCCCAACATTCAGACTGGGTTCGATTTCTCCTTTTTCCCCAGTTCATTCCTTGGAGATGACTAGACCCTGAAGTTCCGAGTATCCGCAGTTCGCTTACTCGGATACTTAAGCGGGTAACAAAAGTGGTGGATACCATTGTTCTTAGCGTGTCGATTCATCCGAGGAGATAACAGGGGAATGGTTTATCCGGCTCGGACGAAGGAGTAGAGTTTCGCTCTTCTCCCTTCTTGGCTATGAGACAGCCCACGATCCATGAGAGTGGCGGGATTTCAGAGGCTCCACGCTAGCCCTCAGTAAGTTATTCAAGATGAGTTTCCAAGAAGTAAAAGATTTCCAACAACTCATCCAACAAACCGGGCCTTCCCATCCCGATCCTTCACCAACCTTACCTCCGCCCTCCTCGCCGCCCGAAAAATCTCATCCCTCGTCAACCCCGCCCCCGCCATCTTATACACCTCCTCATCCAAACCGCAAAACAGCACCGCAAGGCTCGAAGACTTCCAGACCCGATGTTCCGGCCCCTGCGGACACGTCCAGTAGAAGAGGGCGAAGAACACTAGAGCCAGGCCCGTGAAAGCTGCCAGGAACGAAAACCACGGCCATTGCACGTAGACGCAGGTTGAGTCTGCACTCACTTCTCCGGGGACGTAGTCGACTGGGCCGTCGGCTCCTGTTCGGCGCATGGTGGCGGTTAGACTGTCTGCTATGTCTTCCATGAATTTGCTCGTCGAGTCGAGAGTCAAATTTCCATCTTGCCAGAGCCGGTAAGCTTGGATAGACCCTTCAGGCTGTCGGTGTGCATTAATATCGATCCTTAGACCCTCCAAGAGAGCGTCCAGTTGAGACCCAATGGAGCGGTATGTCTTCATGAACATCCTCCACAGACAGTCTTTTTGATACCACACCTCCTCTTCGCTGGAGTTGTACTTTTGCATCGCCACGTAGTCTGTCCGGTTCTCGGCGCCCGTGGTGCATACTTCCCGAATGCCATTTCGTAATGTCGAGTTCGTGGCCCGCCAATAGAACCAATTGTCGGCTGAGGCTTGCACCCCTAGTGGCTGTGTCGAGATCAACGTCTCCGACAAAGTCCCCTGGACCACGCGTGACGTATACTCCTTGATGCACGCAAAGAGCCTACACTGAAATGCGGACGGCTGACTGCTCAGAGTGATCAGGCGCGTAATATCCTCCTCATACTGCTGCCAGTTGTCCTCCGTTGGCGTGATCTCCGCCGTGGTGAAGACCAGCCTCCCCGGAACGACCCACAAAAGGGTGTTATTCGTTTCATCCGCAAGAGTGAAGTTCAAGAATCCGTATTCTTCATCACGCCTTGACTGGATCTGGTCGGATATGTCCTGGCACGAATGACAGACTCCCAGGGTCTCAAAGGCAGGAAACGTGCAGTTCCCCGACGTGCAGTCCACATCCACCAGGGATGAAGCTTGTTTGGGCGGGCTGAAGATGCCCGTCTGTATTGCCACGAATATGTCTGGGTCTATCAAGCTTGCCGCCGGAGAACTCCACACACCCGTGGCATTGTAGAAGTGGACCCGGGACAGGTGCGCGCTAAAGCTCTCGTCTTTCTGTGAGCAGTAATCGTATTGGATGATCTGTTGAGAAAGCGGATCTGTGAAAAATGCCAGCACGGTCACGAATGCTGCGAGTTTGGCGAAGTAACGGGTGACGTTCCTGTATTGTTTTCATCAATCAGCCGTTCGTTTCTGGACGGATAGGGGGAAACACAGGGTGTTACATACGTGCTTCTCCACGCCAACAGCTTGAAAAATATCGTCCAGGATGATGGGTTTCGCAGCGATACGAGACTGAGATCAACACGTTGCGGTTCGAACTTGAAAAGGAATTGGAACGATCCCCATACGCCTCGACTTGCCGAGTCGTACTCCTCCATGTCGGAGAGCCGTCTAGGTCTTTGACGAATGGACCACCATTTCAACTGGCTGATACCTAAGAGAAAGGATGTCAAGTTCCAACTTTAAAAGTGGATATCAGCCGAGATAATGGGAGACCGGTACCTTCAGAGACCGGCAACGCCGCCCCAGCCTTGAGCAATATGACGAAAAAGGATACAAGAGTATTGAGGGTTATCCCCAGGCTCATACTCGGCAGTGGCTGGCCATTATACTTGTCAAGGATAAAGGCAATGGCGGCGAGTGAGAAAACCGCCAGCCCACAACACAAGAACTCTGGTGTCCAAGTATTGTGCCAGCCCTTCTCCACCTTATGCCACCATTGCCGTGTCCGGTGAGAATGTGATTCATTGACTGCGTTTACTGCACTGACGACTGTAGGAAGGACATCTTTGTGGCTACTGTCCGTAGAATTGGCAGTCTGGTCGGACGACAGAAGTGGATCATGGTCGGTTCCTCGATCATCCGCTGTAGCGTTGCCAACTTCTTCGTGGGCAGCATCCGGCGTTTCTGCGACGTTGGCGACAGAACACGAGACTGGGTGCCCAGTGGTGGAAAGTCTCTCGAGTGGTAGTTGATGGAGCTCATGTCCACGTTCTGATGGCCCCGGCAGGTGGTCAGCCTGATCTGTAGCCTCACGTCGACCAAGCGTTTGTCGTTGCATGTCCTCGAAAGGTATTGTACTAAGTATTGTGGCGGAGGACAAAATCGGTCAGGCAAAGAACACTTTGGAGGGAAGAGGCAACGCTATAAACACATGCGTCGATTCATCTGTGATGCGTGTGAGCTAAGACGGAATTGGTTGTTGATCTCTTGCAGGTATGAAGTCTGGGCACCGCAGTCGTGCTGAATAATGTTGTCCCATGTCAGCTTGGATGCAATGTTTAGAGTCACGCACCAATTGTTCCCATGCCCAATTGCTCCCATGCTATGATGCCGCTCGAGTCGAACCCCCAGCTCATCAGCTCGCTGCCTTGTTGCCTCCAAATTGTTCGATTTAGGAACCACCTTGTCAGCTACCACCGTCTCCGAATGCCAGCCTCAGCTGATTCACATATTCACAAGTCGTTTTCGTTGAGGGCAGTTGAGCTTTTCATGAAGAGAGAAATGAAGCGATAATGCGCTAACGTTAAGGGGAAGTGAGAGCAAAAATGAAGCGCTTATTGTGAAGTTGAGAGCAGCCTGAAAGATGTAAGGATAGACGAGAACTCGGCTGTGCAGCTGTGCGACCGCACCCTTTCCTTGGCTCGCGCATTGTAACTCTTTCAGGACTTGGAAGGGTTGAAGCACCGCCCCACCAACTTGGCGTCCATCTTCATGTGTGCTTACTTTCAGCCCTATTGGCCACTGTTCCTGGTAGTTCTTCTGTCAGCCCTGGCTTGGCTTTGGAAAACGGCCTGAAAGATTCCTGGGCTATCTACTTCCACCGGTCAAAAGAATAAGGCAGACTAAGAAAAGAATGAACATTCGAGAGAGAAAAAAGAGCGGAAAAATAACTAGTAGCAGGGGGGATTCGATACTCTAGCAAGAGAGTATATTACTCTCCGGTCAATTCAAGGACATGATGATGAGGCGAAGGTATAGCGGACAAGATAGCTGGGCATGTCTAAACTCATAGAGAGGAACAAGAGAAATAGTTTTATTGTTCTGGGTAGGGTTAAGTAGTAGTGCGATGATGATGGAGATGGAAATGCGTGGAGATCGAATTGATGGAGTTGGCTCGGCAATATCTCGGAGACGGGAGCGGAACGGGCCGAAGAAATCCATTACATAATCACTTTCACCATATTAACCACAACCTCATCGTCCAACCCTCTCCTTTCGGTAGAGAACCCTCTGCCTTCAAGTTCCCTCCGTTTCCCACCATCCCCCTGGCTCTTTCTCCGTGAGAAGATATGTACTCCCCCATGACACCGTCCTGTACAAGCGAGCCATGTGATCAGACGGCACCAACATGATTCGATTGAATGGCATTGATTCAGAATACATTTTGGGATTATTCAATGCTGAATTTCCGTGAATATCGGGAGCAGTTAGGGTATGGTAAGGCGAAAGCACATGGTCACTGTCTTGCTAAGTCGCGTGGACAGCCGAAAGGAGAATGCCGAACCATGCTTCGACACACCGCCGTTGTGAAGTCCTTCTATACGGGTTTGCACTGCCACAATCTTCAGCGTCTTCCCCACAGTCGTTGCCAACGACGTTTTAGTTCCGGTTAGTCTGGACATATCCAGACCACGTGGACCGTTATGGGGATTCTTCTTCTGGCTGGCCCCTTGTTCCGTCAATGTGAGGTCTTTGCCCTATATGTTGGATGAAGCTATTCCAAAATGAGTTTCTCTTGTCCTCCACGGACTATGCTATCATAGAAGCTATCAAAGCTACGAAAGCCTTTCGTCCCCTTCTCATCATGTACCTGGTTTTCCTCGAATTGGCTTTCCTATCAACTTCTGTGCTGTTTGCCGTTTGCAACATGTCTCGAGATTCCCATGATGCAACGCTGGAGAAACGGCGTCGAAGAGATCAGTCGGTGCTTTTCATTAGGGCCAGAGTGCAACGTTCAATTATGAATATATTTTGGAGTATAAAGGAAGCGTCTTCCCCAGGAAAGTTCTTTCTTCTTTTCATACCACAATCCTGACCATCAGGCAGGACACCCATTTGGAGTATAGTTCTTCAAACCATCAACAGTTCTTCAAACCATCAAAATGTACAACCGCCAGGACACCTACCATACGAACTCCACCTTTGGCTCGCCCATTGCCTCCTGCTCTACACACCCTCGCCCTAGAAGCAAATTCGAAAGAGTTGTTCCCACCTTCGCTCTAAAAGTCTCTCAGAGCCAGTGAACTTCCACAATCCCCAGCAGCCACACCGCCGTGCCCCTAACCTCCTCGACCCCAAGACCCCAATCTCCTCGTGGCCGCCTCCCTCGACTCTTGACCCACCACGGCCACTCTTCTCGGGGTGACAAAAGCTTTCGCACAATGAAAGCTTTCACTTCCTCCGGCTCTCCCAGCCGAAACGGAGATGAGATCATCATCACCATCACACCCCCTTCCCCTGCCGCCTCCCTTCGCCGATCCCCTGCTCCCGCCCGCCCGCGGCGACCAGACGACCCCGCCGTGTGGGGCGGGCCTTACGCCCTGGCAGTCCTGCCCCCTGCGGTGCTGCCGAATTCTTCCCTCGTCGCAGGGTCCACGGCCACCGTGGACTTGGAAGCACAGACGGGTGCTTTCCTTGCCCCTCCCCCAGCGATTCCCCCTGGCGCCCAACAGGCGAACGCGGGACACAACGGTGAGTTCCTGCACTCCACAGTCGCGCAGCGGAGCCCACCGCGCGCTTGGTCACGCCGCCGCCGGCTGGGGCTCCTGTGGGACAAGTGCGGACCCTGGCTGAAGATCGTGCTGATCTTGTTCGGCCTCGGAGTGATGGTCGCTATTGTTATTGGGGCTTGGAAGCATGGGGAAGCTCGGGAGTTGCTGAGGGAGCTCAGGGACGGGTGAGGAGGCTGCGGGATTATAAGGTCTCGCGGATAATGGCCTTCTCGAGCCTCCGTCGAGTCGAGGACCCGGGCTCTCCGCCTCCATGTCTACTGTCGGGACTATAAGGTCTCGCGGATAATGAGCTTCTCGCTCTCCGCGGAGTCAGCCAGGCTCTTCACCTTCAAGATCTCACTGACTCGTCCCCCACAACCTGGGCGAACAGGATGGAGAGCTCTCCACCTCCAACTTCACCGGACAGAACTACAAGATCCCGTCCTCTGAGACCTTTCGCTCCTCCGCGGAGACGACGGAGGAGATGGATCCGAAGCCGCAGCCAGAGACGCCGCCGAACTTGAATGGAGATTCTTGCTCCTCGCCTTCAATTTATCCCGACAAAACTACAAGATCCCATGCTCTGAGACTTTTCGCTCCTCCGGAACAGATGGATCCGGAGCCGCAGCCAGAGACGCCGCCGAACTTGGTTGGAGGTTCTTGCTCCTCGCCTCCAACTCTACCTGACAAAACTACAAGATCCCGTGCTCCAAGACTCCTCGCTCTTCCGCGGAGACGATGGAGGAGATGGATCCGGAGCCGCAGCTAGAGATGCCGCCGAACTTGGATGGAGGTTCTTGCTCCTCGCCTCCAGCTCTACCGGATTCGCCTTGGATTGTAATGAACGAAGAGAAGAGAAGAGCATGACTCGTTTCTCCTTGGGCCTCACCAATCATTCCCCACTGACGTCGTCAGCTAGGATGGAGGACTCTGCGCCTCTCACTTGACCCGACAAAACTACGAGATCCCATGCACCAAGAATTTTCGCTCTTTCGTGGAGACGGTGGAAGTTCTCAGCTTCTAGCTCTCTATATTGCCTTGGATCAACCAACAGCATCTCGAGGAACAAGAAGATAACGGGCCTCTCCTCCTCTGGTCTCGCCAACCATTCCGCACTGACGTCGTCCAACAGGATGGAGGACTCTCCCCCTTCAGATACGAATGGAAACTACAAGATCCTATGCTCCAAAACTCTTCGAGCCAATGGTAGGAGCTCTCCGCCTCCAGCTCTGCCCGTCTTGCCTTGGATCAACAAGAAAGTGTCAAAGAGAAAGATAACAGGCCTCACTAAATTGTTCCCCGCAACCTAGCTGAACAGGAAGGAGGAATATCCGTCTCCGTTTCTACCATTTCCTTTGGAGTTCGATAAGGAACATGTCGAAGAGAAAGAAGGGCGCGGCTCACTCTTCCTCGGGCCTCATCAACTCACTCCCCACAACCTAGTCGAACAGGATAGAGGTGTTCTCCCATAAACCAGCTGACCACATGCGCGAACACGTCAACCTCAACAAGCCAAACGACCTTGTTCCGGTGGAAGAACCTGCAGGCTTTTTGATGGCTACAACTATACAGTCAGCAATTCTTCCTTTTCCATAGACTCACAAAGGGCGTACTGATGAGAGCGAGGAGTATGGGCCTCTCGGCTTCACTCTTTCGGTTTTAGGCCTCGTTGGCTCACAACCATTCACTTGGTCTAACAGGAAAGAGGGCTTCCGCCGAAGATCAGGCCTTTGGATAAGAAGATGACAAGCTCCGTTTCCTCTCCACCATGCCCACTCCACGGCACACCGATTGATGAATGGTCGACCCGGGGTCTTCTTCGTGTAGAGACTTGGCCTTCGATGAAAGAACTGTGGATTTTCAAGCACAGGCAAATGGGGTGAAGTCCCGTTTTCTTCCTCCAATCCTCACTACAGGGTTCAAGGGAGCGATTCTAGCGTCGATGAGGAAGATGGGAATTTCCTAACCATGGCCTAGAGCTGCATGGTACTGGTGTTGTTCCGGGCGACGCTGGGAACTCCTCGGGTGAGGGGTGTTTTGTTGATTGTGGGCTTAGGAAAATGGCGTTGTTGGTCTATGGAGCTTCTTGGATGAAGGAAGGCGGCGGGAAGAAGTAGGGTATTGGGTTGAGGAGAGAAAGGAATTGGGTTGAGGATGAAAAGGGCTTGGGTGGAAGAGAAAGAATGCAATAGTCTGGTAAGAGCAAAGTAACCATATCGACAGAAGAGTACTATGCATTCAGATGTATTAACGTTAGCTGGTGTACAACCTGCGAAATGGACTTTTGAGATTTCCAGCCTTAGTGAATGAAGGAATCCTCGATATCCAACCACACGGTCGCGATTAGACGATTGATTTTGCAGCGAGTCTGCTCGTCCAACCTAAGGTTTCTTGCTGTGGATTGCTGGAGTTTGTGGGATTGCTTCGAGTTTACTATCCCGTTTGAGTGGCGCCCGAACGGCCTGGATGGCCATACGTAGAAATAGTTGAACGAATAGTTGGATTCCAGCATTCTTACACCCCGTCGAATTTGGAGAGAAATACGTGAGTCTGCCCCCAGGGTAACCACCCGACTTGTAGGCCAGAGTCCGAGCGAGATGCCTTTATTCCCTCAAAACGACTCCGAGTGCATACCTATTCAAGCTTGAGTTAGCATTCCGCCCCATACTACCTCACGTAGAACACCAATGTCACCATGACGGACGTTGAACTAGGCGGGTGGCGAGTGTCAAAAACACGCTCTAACATCCACGTTCACCCGTTCAGGTACCGGCGTAACGATGATCCCACGTGAAAACCACAGCCTCGAAAAACACATGCAATTGATGATATGCTCGGCACGAGGGTACATGGTAGGCAGAAGATGAATTCATGTTGGTAGAACGTACATCTCAAGAATCTAGAAATTGGCAAGTCCAACTCCAGCTGGCAGCTACTCGTACGCTTGCCAAACCTCGAGATCCAGGCTGGATTGTGCGTACCAACGGCATGAATATTCGCCATTTTCGTAGTAACCAACTCTTCAAGGAAAAGGTGTTGGATGTACATCCGAAAAACACCTCTTTGGACATATCCAAGCCCGCCCAGCAGAGCTACTCTGTCTGTCCCACATGAAATATCTCACAACTCAGCATATCCAAGTCTCGATCCCGCACTTAGAACACCAAAACCACCATGAATTTCAAAGGCCGTGTAGAAACTTTGCGGCCGCATCATACTTCCATGCACGTTATGCGAACGCTGAGGATACTCATGCTCTGACATCTTGAACGTCGAAAATCAGAGCGAGGAATTGAATAGACTTATAAACTGCGACTCTTCTCCTCCAAATCCTCTTTTTCTTTAGCTAGCTTGTTCAAATCCAAATCCGAATCCAACCTAAACCCAAATCAAAGACAAGGAAAACTTTCCACACATTTCCACCACCACAAACCATCACGATGCGCGTCGGAACCCCCGTCCCGGAATCCTCCCTCTACACTCCCTCCTCCTCCTCTCCCTCTTCCTCTCCCACCACCAAAGAAGCCCGCAGAGGAAGCTTCTACATCATCTCCCTCCCGACACCACCATCGGAGCGGCGGTCAACTTCGAATTCCAGCCTCAACTCCTCCAGCTCCTCCAGCTCCTCCAACCCCGCCGCCACCACCTCTCCCCCAGTCCCAGGCGCCCCAACCCCCACAACCCCCCTCCTCATCCCCACCTCCGGCCGCTCGACCTACCCCTCCGGAAACTACCGCCGCTACCACTCCATCGGGCCGATCGAAACGGCGGTTCCGCGCGCGCCGTCGCCTTGTCCTTCGCCTTCTTCCTCCGGCAGCAGTGGGACGTGGCCGTGGAGCAAGTACATTTACACGCCTACTCCCTCATCCTTCTCTTTTTCTTTTTCGTCGGCCTCTTCTTCTTCGTCCTCGCGTCTGGGTCCTGCGTCTGCGGTTAGGATTGCGGATGAAGAAGCCGTCGCAGACGAATACGACGCCGACGACGAAGACGACGAGGATGAAGAAAGAGGGATTTTCTTCTGGGGCCGGTTTCAGAGTAATGCGGCAGCGAGGGCGAGGGCGAGGAATGAAGTCCGGGAGGCCCTTTTTTGGGCGGGTATGGTGCCGTTTGTGTTGTTTGTTTTTGGGGTTTTGTTTTTGTTTGGGGTGCTTAGGGGGGTGAGGGGGTAGAGGGAGGGATGTTTATGCAAAGGGATATTTGCACAGAAGTGAATTCGCACAGAGGAATATTTGGGCATGTTGAAGGAGGCCTTTTGGGAGAGTAAGAGAAAGGGATTCATGCGTAGTTTGAGCGATGCTGCTGTAGAGGGGAGGGGAAGAGAGAAGAAGAGAAGAGAAGGTACATTTTTTCTTCAATAGCCTTGAATTGAAAATCGGAGAAATGTGATAATAGCGAGCAAGAAGCGTGGCGTGAAATTTACCGAATAACATTTCCACTCGCTTGTGTGCCAAGATCCTCATGAGTGTACAAGAAAAGAACAAGCTAGAAACCATTGAAATTGCCCGTCGCGACTGTCTCATCTTTTCATGCGTTGCTTGACCTCACCTGATCCCACCTGACCTCACCTGACCTCACCTTTTCATTTCATATCACTTGATGGCCGTCGAGGGACCTGATGTGAGACTTCATCTCATAATATGCTAAACTCACCAACGATCGACCAAGGTGATTCTCAAGCTCTCCAAGCTCCCTTTCCTTTTTCTGCTTGAAAGTCGGAAAAAACAGAACAAATACCTGGTATCAATTAATCCGCCAAATTCCCCTCCCTGAAAGGAGACGCCGAATACGCCAATCCCATCCATATCTTTTCCCAGCCCCTGATGCGCTCTCGCTCTCAAGACCTACCGGTCCCTTTCCCTTTCTCGCCACTCCCCTCCCTCACGGTAGCAGGCGTCTCCCTCCCCCTTTTCCCGCCTTTCCCCTCAACCCTCTTCTTCCTCCTCACAGGCGTATACACATCATTGAAATTCATGACCATGGCCAACCACCTCATATCCGCATCCGGCTGCTGATACAGATCGCCCAGTAGCACATTGACCTTGTTCTTGAAATCCGTCGACAGGTCTCTTAGTCGTTGTCTCAGCGCCGGAAGCATGTTGTCTTCGGTGGCGAGAAGGCCGGGAGGGAGGAGCGGGAAGTCAGTGTCTCTGCCGCCTTTGCGGTTGCGGGCGTTGGCGAGGCTGGGAGTCGAGGCGCCAAGGTCGTCTTCGGTGTCCTTTTCTGTGAGACCCCATTTCCCGGCCGCGGTTCTGGTTTCGATCTTGGCGGTGAGTTCCTGTCGGCGAGTAAATTCGGCGACGCTGAAGGAGTAAAGGCCGTCCACTGCATCGCGATACTGCAGCATGACTTTGAGGAGCTCATGAAGCTGGCCTGTGAAGTCTGTGTGCGTAGAGCCTAGAAGGCCTTTCCGAGTGATGGAGGTGAGATACTTTGCATGGGCGCCAATGAGGTCGTCTAGTGTTGATTCTGGCTTGTGCATTGCGGCTTGAAGCTCTGCCCAACTGCTTTCGATCACCTCGAAAAGGATGTAGTATTGCAGTTGATTGACGAAATGGGTCATTTCTGCGATAACACAGCGCGCTAATTTCCAGTCGCGGCCCACTTTGTCGCTGACGGCTCCGAGGACGCCTCTTGCGCCCGTCATGCATCGTCGCCATGTGCTGCCAAGGGCGAATTCTACGCGCTTGACACGCCAGAGAAAGTTGAAAACTTTGAGGTATTGCTTCGAGCCGAAAGGTGTCACGATAACGTCGACAGGCGCATCTATCTTGTATTCAAGAGTGAAGACGTCCCATCCAATCTCGCCGTGGCTGAGCTCAAGCATTCGAGAGTCGAGGCGTCGGAGGACTTCCGGAGAATCGTATTGAGCGTTGGAATTCCTGACTGCATGCTCCAGCTGCGCTGTGAGGGTGTGCCGATATTGTGTGTTCGCTGGTCTGTCCAAATTTGCGGATAGCGACTCCATGAGCAGAGCAATGAAGTCGCCAGCCCCAAGGAGGAGGTACTTCTTCAGCGCCTGCAGATGGTCAAATAGCTTGAATTTGTCCGCCATGAGATGTATGAGGCGTGCCATTGTGGATTTGTACGCCTCGTCAATGGACCGTTCCAGGGTGGCGGTATCTCCATATCGGAGTTCCCGCGACGTAGATTTCGAGTATGTCTCGACCCACGTGCTATCGCCGCAACCCGTGCGGATAAAATTGAGAGTTTTTCCAATCAGGAATACCTTGTTTGCAAACTCCTCGGTGATGATACTGGGGATCATCAAAGACCTGAGCTTGTATTTGTCTTCCCAGACGCTGGTCGCGCCTCCTTTTTGATCGACCGTTTCGCGAATAACGTCGTCATGTTGCTCAGATACAAAGAACTCAAGATACGGATCTGAGAGCTCGCCGTCGTAAATCCACTGTCGTAGCATGTCGTAGAATGGTCGTGTCACGTGAGAGAGAAGCCGTTCGGCGAAGGCGCCGACAAATGGGTCGCCATGCGTCAAAGAAAACGAATGGATGAGGGATATTAGCTCGCCACCCTTTTTACCTGCTGACCTTGAGCGTTAGGATTTCGGAGAAGTTGCAGGGGAGACGTACCTTTCGACTGTTCAACCATCAAACTCATCAGTCGTAACCCCATAGTAGCCTCTCTCGTCCATATCACACACCTCTTGAGTGTGACTCCAGCCTTGCCAATACCTTGACGAGGCTCCGAGTCGTCTAGCATGGCAAGCGCTCTTCGGATTTGGCCTTCAAGCGTCGCAACCAGACCAAGGTATGCTCGAAGCTCGAGCCCTAATGCTGAACGGAAGCTTTGGCCTACAAGGCCACCTTCAGAAGATTCAACAAATTCCGCAAGTCCGCGATAGAGGAGAGATGGCTCTGCGAGGGTGTGAAGGAGGCTGATGAGCGGAACAGGTAGCGTATGCGGTAGTTTCAAGACTGTATTAGAGGAAAACTCTAGGTTGGTAGATGATAGTCCCTGGAGAGTGAAAGGGAGGTCCCGGAGAAGCGCAGGCTCAGAGGGGAACATGGGGGGGAAGACCTGAGGAGACTCCTCTTCAGGCGGTGATACGTCCTGCGGGGTCCCGTTGGTCTGCTTATCAGCGCTATGGCGGTCCTCCTTCCTGTATGGCAATGGTCGACTTGCGCTGGATCCTTCGGCAACGGGGAGCTTCACGAGACCGCTGTTCGAGAAGGCTTCATTGAAGGCAGAGCTGTCCACAATATATCCCCCTCTTGAGTCTGTGCGCTTCGTCGCAGCGGCGGTGTTCGCAGCGGATTCGTTCACAGTTGCCTGGCTGGCTAGCCTGTTCAATGTAGAGGGTCGGGCGTCCGATAGTCCTTTGGGATCGTTCGTCTCTGCCATCTGGTGGAGGAAGTAGAGCATGCTCCATTTTTGGCTCAGTACGGGCTGGGTAAGCAGGCGCGCGTAGAGGTTTTGGAATCGGACTGCAGGCTGAGGAGAAGTGTAGTCTGAAACAACTGAAAATTCCTCCCTGTCAGTAGCCGTCTGTTGACTTTCCTGTGTTGCTTACGTTTTCGCCTGATCAAATCGGCGGCATGGTTGACGTCCGAGGCAAGCGTGGTGTCCTTGCTGCTGCAATAGTTCAGCAGAGCCCATATTGTATACATCGTCACGTCTCATACCTGGCTATTACATCGCTGGCAAAGTTATAGGCATCTTCGAAGCGGTCGTCGGCGGTCGCTTCGTCTTCATCGGGGTAGGTGGGAACAATGCGCTCGAGGAGGTTCTGCAGCGCGTGTTGGACGCGTTCTTCCTGGGTTTTGGACATGTTCCCTCGGCAGGCTCATAGCTGCTGGGGCGTGGATATCGGTTGCGACGCGTTGTTGTGAGGGTTGACGCGATTGTTTGTGTATTTAGGTTGTTCCGTGGGATGAGGTGGTGACATGGATGGTGGGGTTGAGAATCCTCAGAGCGGACGGGATGGCCGCGAGACCTCACCAGAACACCACAACCACCAAGAAAATGGCCGACCCTCTATACGAGCTCCTGGTTCCGTACTTCGACAGCCAGGATGCTCCTCCGCGACCACTACCCTCTCCAGCCGATCCAATAACGTCCAGCTACCTCACACGCCTGACCACGCTGTCACTCCCGTCCCTGACCTCCACCGAGCCGCAATCCCTATCACAAAACTCGCAATCAATTCTCCGCTCCCTACAAGCCCTTTCGAAACGCTCCCACAAGTCGATCATCGCTTCGTCCGAACATCTATCGAATCTCAAAGATGTTCTTCCTAAGATCGCACAAGAGACCAGCGCATTACAAGACGCCCTGCCAAAGTTGGAAGGGGATGCGCAAGGCTTCTCGCAAAAGTATAGCAAGACCACAGAGAATCCAATCCTCGATCGACGGAAGAAAGCAATGCTGCTGGCACGAAACGCTGACCGCGTAGCTGATGTCCTGAATCTTCCGACGCTGCTATCGTCCGCAATTGCATCCTCAGCTGGCGCAACCCAGGGGACAGCCTCCGCTGCCACGACGAATGCCGGGTATACATCTGCGCTGGATCTACATGCCCATATTAGACGGCTGCATACTCTATATCCGAACATGGATCTCGTGACATCCATAGCGGACCAAGCAGAGCAAGAGATGAAAGGCATGACCACCAACCTCATCACGAGCCTACAAGCCCAAGGCATCAAATTGGCCGGTGCCATGAGGACAATCGGCTGGCTGCGAAGGATTGCGCCAGAACTCGACGACAAGATGGACTCACAGAAAACATCAAGTCTGGGTGGCAGCAGCGAAGGCGCCCTCGGTGCCCTGTTCTTGGTATGCCGACTAGCAAACCTCCTCTCCATGCTCGACGCCCTAGACCCTCTGAAAGAACTTGCCGACCAAGAAACCGTCAAGCGAACAAAAGGTGGGTCTAAGCCTGGCGACCCAGATAAGTGGTCCGGCGGCCAGCAGACAGAACGCTACCTCAAACGCTACATCGAGATCTTCCGCGAGCAAAGCTTCGCCATCATATCCATGTACAAGAGTATTTTCCCATCCGCTCTCCCCGCCCCCAGCAGCGAAACTGTGGGAGTATCGCCAGCGGCAAATGGCGCAACCCAAGACGGTAGCGATTCCCTTCAGCCCCTCCCCTCTGCTCTAGCCACATTCCCGATGCATCTCATAAACTTGCTCTTCGATTCCCTCCGCACATACCTTCCCAACGTACGAGATCGCACCTCGCGCGATAGCCTGTTGACGCAGGTGCTGTACTGCGCGGGGAGTTTGGGAAGGCTAGGGGGCGATTTCGGCATGATGCTTGCGGTGTTGGAGGAAGAACTGGAAGATGTGATGGGTGGTGGCGCTGGTGGAGCGGATGACGAGGATGAAGAGCTGGAAGAGGAGTGGGTAGAAGTAATGAAGAAACACAGGGTCCAGGCCAGTCGCCTGGAGCTGCTTGCGAGTGGAGTTGGTGGTGGAAGCGGGAGGTCGATCTCTGGGGGAAGAGATGTTGTGTCTCCGGTGGGATGAAAAAGCTGTAGTGCGTTCAATATATGAGCATCATTTGATGGTGTGAAGTGAGTTGCTGACCCAAAGTAAGTTGAGTATGGGGATCAAAAGAAGACCACGTGACTCTGCAACGAGCTTTTAAACGATCTATCAAAACTCACTATGACGCTATTTGAAGCTGAAGCTTATCTCATCCGAGCTTCGAGCTATTTTTAGGTGAAGTGAGATCTACATAGCTTAGGTAGAGGTTATAGTGAGGGCCCCGAGAAGATCACGGGACTGCAGCCTTGTCTCCTTTCCGGAGAAAGGTTTCAACGAACCCGACTTCTTCAACGTTAACAACGATCCATCTCCATCTAGTATGCTTTTCCTTTGTGAACTTTCCATATCCTCCTCCTATTTCACACTCGGAGCCTCTTTTCCTCACTGCGAAAATATCTTTAAGTCCGATGTCGTTTCGATCTTCGGCACCGATGCCCTCCGTATAGAGTACAAGAAAGCCTTATAACCATATAGCTTCTTTTGTAGCCTCAGCGCCCAAAGAGTGGATTGATGATTCGGAGACGCTCGTAATGATCTCCAAAGCCATATAAGGGGATACTGACGGCGGTTTCACTGGGACAGGCCCAAGGTGCGTGTTTTGTCGTACGAAAAGGGCGACCGCAGGGTTTATTGTGGTACTGCTATGAGACATCGGGATCCATAGCCCTCCAGAAAAACTGTGGGAGCTGAGCAAGTCTTGAGCTAGGAAACAGGTGCTTGCCTTCCGAGCCTTTCTTGAAGAATCTGTGTTCGTCAGAGCAGGGCAAAAAGCTGGGTCGAGATGTCTCAGGACCGGATACCGAAGGTAAGACGATTTGTGCTCGGCCGTGGAGCCGATGTACTACAGTCAAGTCAGTCTCTTGAGTTTGCACGTTTCTAGGCACTTCTAGTTCCAAGGCTCGCAATATCAAGATACCGTTGTCTACAATTGATTCCAATTGTTTGCAAACTTGGATAATTTTCCAGTTCTGTTTTGCCTCCTATATTCATTTAATCTTTTTCTCATCACGCTTCTTCCAACCAGAACACTATCCACGAAAAGGCTTCGGGACTGTATCTCATCACGCATGTAATAGTCGGCAATATCCGCTGTCGACGAGAACTCTCGATCGCGGCCGTCTTCTCCCCCGATAAGTTCTTTAAGCCAGGTCTCAGTCTTGTGAATTTCACGTTCGCTTTTAGTTCGCTCTGGTGGTCTCTTCCATTTGTGAGCTGAACCACAGCGGTGGTGCATGGCGTCTCTCCCATGTCATGCGGCTTGATGACGTGCTGCGGCACGTAGTTGGAATGCGTATATTACGTATAACTGCCGAAAAGGGGAACAGCCCACTGTCAGCCGCAAGCCATCTGAGAATAAATATCGGATATATTTCTTGGCGGCGTTGAAGCCCGCGATGAGGCTCTCCAACTCCCGGCGAGATTCAGGCTCCGGACAAAAATAATCAATCGCTATAAGTAATTTGGAAAGTCGTCTGTTCCATCTTGCTTTCAACCTTCCTGTTTCCTTTTGACCATTCATCTTCACACCCTCCTTTTCGCACGAGTCACCATGCACGCCCTTTCTGCTCTCGCCCTCTTCGTGGGTATCACAACGGCTTCTTCAATGTGCAAAACCATCTGCCCCGTGACCAACAGTCCCGCCTACAACCACACAGCCTTGCAGCAAGCCGAGTCCTTCCTCGCCGACACCATCGACACGCACAACTGGGGTCGCTTGTCCCAAAGCTTCACCCCCGACGTCCTCTACAATAACTCCCAATTCAACATCGGTATGTCCCATCTCCCTGCTTGTCCACCTCGACCGCTCCGTAGGTATTCAGGGAAGCAGCCCCACTAACAACCCCTCCCCCTCCCCAGGAAACCCAGGCAAAGGCGGCATCTGCCGTGGCCTCACCGACTGCACCGCCGCCCTACAAGCCGCCACCGGCACCGGCCTCACGCGCCACGACGTCACCGTCGCCAAAATCGACTTCATCAGCGCGACCGCGGCTCGCGTCCTCACGTACCTGATCTGGAGCCAGTGGCAACCCGAAGCTCTGACTGACTATGATCAGACGTTCAGGGTTTGGTATCGATGTCATGATTTGTGGGTTGTGCAGGAGGGGGTGTGGAAGTTGAAGGAGAGCTTGGTTGATGATATGGGGCCGAGGTTTGAGATGCCTTATTTTGGGGAGGGGCTGTGAATGGATGGTAAGGTCGTGTTTTCGGTCTAGAGACGAGGTGTAGCATTCCACCCTTGTTAGCTTTTGTGCTACTTGGTCTCTCCACTCCTCCATCAACCGATAGCCAGAACGATCCGTAGATGCTCTTGCGTTAGGCTGCATGCATCTATCTGCACCACACTGGGCATGTCTACCAAATCTTCATTATTCAGTATGTGCTTCCTATCTTCACAGCTTGCTGTGTTGCAGACATGTCTCAACTTGTTGCAGTGAAGACAGCTTGTGATGTGGCTTCTCTCGAAACTTATCTCAACATTCAATCGCAGAGCCAATCGGCTTTAATCTCACCCAAGCAGACCGAGCACGACAGCATAATTGGTGGCTATATGCTGCAGCCATCATATCGAACAATCTCATAAATATGACATCTACACAAATGCAATAGCAAGTACCACCGACCCTCCCATCGACCTCGCAAACCCAAGAGGTCCCACAGCCCACTACTGCTTCTTCGCATCTCTCGCCACCTT
The DNA here is from genome assembly GCA_010015705.1 of Aulographum hederae CBS 113979. Classification (NCBI taxonomy): domain Eukaryota; kingdom Fungi; phylum Ascomycota; class Dothideomycetes; order Aulographales; family Aulographaceae; genus Aulographum; species Aulographum hederae. The sequence goes on from ML977152.1 coordinate 466,689, forward strand.
CCTCAACGCCCTCTTCCTAATACCCTCATGCATCCCCCGATTCGCCCAAACCGCCACCCAACTCCCCACCCCCACGAAAGTCGAAATCCCCCACTGCATCACGCCATGACTCCAATACGGCGTCGAGCTATACGCCCACTCCTGCGCGCCGCCACTCCGTCCAATCTTGCCCAACACGCTCTTCACAAACATCTTGGGATTCGGGATCGTGGGCGAGGTCCGGCGGATCTTGCTCATAGCGGACGTGACGAGGTACGACTGGATGAGCGAGACGGTGACGCCGTGGGGCGCGAGTTCGGAGGCGAGGGATGTGGACCAGTATTGCAGAAATGCTTTGCTGCCCGAGTAAGTTGCGAGGAGCGGGGTCGGGAGGAGGCCGCCGAAGGAGCCCATTGTGAGGATTAAGCCGTTTTTGCGCGCTACGAGGGTTGGAGCCACCAGTTGTGTTATTCGTAAAGTGCCGACGCAGTTTATGGTGATTATGTTTTTCATTTCGTCGGCGGGGGTGGAGAGGAAGGGGACCGGGATGCTGTGGGAGAGGCCGACGTTGTTGATTAGGATGGCGATGTCGAGGCCGTTTATCAGTTGTGTGAGGGAGTCGTAGTCGCTGTCTTTGTTTTCGGCAAAGTCCATGGCGAAGGACTTTACTTGTAGCGAACCGTCTTTGGATGCGGATTTGAGCTCGGAGGAGAGCGCGGACAGCTTCGAGGCCGTGCGCGAGATGAGGAGGAGGTTGAAGCCGCGCGAGGCGAGTTGCGTGGCAAATTCTTTGCCGATGCCGTCCGAGGCGCCTGTTACGACTGCCCAGGAGCCTTTGCGGCCGAATTTGGAGAGCTGGGGGGATTGTTAGTGTTTGGATGGATACTTAGTTGCGGGGGTGGACGTACGGAGGTGCCTGGGAGGATGAAGAGGCTGGTTAGGAGGCGGAAGAAGCTGAAGGCTTTTGCGGAGAGGTAGAGCAGGCCGATTCCTGCGAAGACCTTGAGGATCGTGGGCGATATGGAGTCCATTGCTGCGCCAATTGGGTTGTTGGAAGAAGAATGTGGTCTGAGATGCGGTCGGTCGTTGAGATATTCGGGGAGCTTGGACCACCTGTCATTGGACCCTGAACATAATTTCTTGGAGCTGAGCTGACATCGACCTTCCCCAAAACTCTCCTTGCTCGCAAGCCTACAGCTCCAATCTACTGCTCCAAGGCCAATTCTCTCACCATGGACACTCTCTCCGCATACCTCCCACCCCATTCCGGTCTCCTCCCCAAATGGCTCCTCCTCGTCCGTCCCCCTTTCCCCAAAAGCTCACACAACCGCCAACTAACCTCCCCAGGTCTCCACCATCTCCCTCCTCAACTCCCTCCAATCCTACAGCACCCTAAAATTCACCACCCGCGTCTACGCTGGCTCCAGCCCCAGCACTCCCTCCCCCGTAACGCCCCTCTCAGCACGAACCTTCGGCACCTGGACGGCTTTGTCCAGCATCATTCGCTTGTACGCCGCGTACCATATTGGCAATCCGGAGGTATATCAGTTGGCGATGTGGAGTTATGGGCTTGCGTTTGCACATTTTGGGAGTGAGTGGCTGGCTTTTGGGACGGCGAGGTGGGGGGCTGGATTGGCGGGGCCGGCGGTGGTTAGTACGGTTAGTATGGCGTGGATGTGGATGCAGTATGGGTTTTATGTGCGGTGAAGGGAGGACGTGACAGAAAACATGTTACGAGGTCATTATTTGGATGGTTTGAGTGACTGGGATGGTCTTCAGCTGGCGATTAATGGCTACATGGACAATACAATTGAGGATGAATACTTCATTGCAGAATATAGTGGAGATATGCCATGTCTGATGTTTCGTAGCGTGGCTGCCCGAAAAGCCACCCCGAAATCCATACCGTTCGCTTGACCTGCTAGCATCAAGGCTCTTGCATCGTCCAAGCATAATTAGAGGTCGTCTTCTAGAGACTTTTCATAGCTCTTCACGTCATGGTCCTCCAGCTCCACCAACTGCACCACGGTATTCTTGGTTTCCTCGTCAAATTGCTCCACCATGACTCGACATGACTTCGCGTGTACCTTGACTGCGGCGAAAGCGTCATACACGGAGCTGTCATGGCTGATAGAGGGGAGGCCATCTTGGTACTCTCTGCCACCATGCCAGCCACAGAGGCTGACATCGCTTTTGGTGCCATCACGATCGTCACGGAGAGACTCATCGTCAGCAGCCTCCGGATAGTAATCATTGCAGGGTGACCGCGCCCACTCCGGAAAGAGGTTGACATGTATGAGATATCGAAAAGGCCGCGTATATTCGGCGAGATCCGGTGGCCAAGAAACCTGTTGGGCACGAAGTCAGCTTAATGTGCTTCTATCAAATGGCTCCCAACAAAACAAAAGAGCAATGTAATCCTGAAAAGCACAGGGCAGTTGCCAAATGTGTGTGAAACTTACGAAACCGGCCTCCGGATGAGATTTACACATCGTGACATTGTGAATGTCGACGTACCGGACGTACTGACAGAGTGATTTCGGTACTAGTATGTAACACCGACAACTGTCGATGAGGTTGAAAGTGTACTTGTGGCCTATCAATGCTAGAGCGTCTCGACGAAGAAGGCGGTTGGTCATGAGAATTCCGTTGTCGATGACTTCAGCGCTGACCTCATCCAAGGGATTGGATACGGCCTCCTCAGTCTTGCTATCCAGAAGTGTTTTCAGTCTTCGCTTCTGTGGATTGAATGGATTCAAGAAGGAGCAGTGAACTCGAACTCGAGGTTGGGATTTCCCGATACCATCTCCATTTTGGTGTGGTTCTTTGGGGCACTGCAGCCATGTCTCATCGTTGAGGCTGTTTTCGATGATCTTCTGTCGGAGATTCCGAGGCAAGCTCAGAAGAGAAAGCGGTTCTCTGCTCGCCTTGTTGGAGGTTTTTGGATCGATGACCTGGATCAGTGTTCTGCACTCATCCACGAAAAACTCTGGCCAAGCTGGCATCTAAAGCTCAAACTCCTTTGCGCGGACTTTGGTACCATGGAACAGCCTCCGGGCAATATTCGTCAACGCTCGTGTAGAATCCGTGTCATCGCTATGGTCGAACAATAGCCAGTCCTTCTCTTCAAGAAGGTCATCGTGGATGTTCACCGAATGCAGTTGATGGAATTCAGGCCGAAGCAAAACATCGTTCAATGTCTGAGACTGCGTTGATATCTGATACTGAATGGAGAGAACATTGCTGTTGAGCGGATGTCTTACGCAGAGTTCAATGCTGTTGTCATCTTCAGGAAAGTTTGAACTGACTATCGAGAGGCAAATGTCCAAGTGACGAAATTATGGCAAGAAGGCAACCGGTGGGAGTAGAGCGACGCTATCGAGTTGGGCATGTTCAAGCTCCGGATATTCAGGTCCAATGCTATACTCGCCGTAGTAGTCGCTGAGGTGCGGCCAGTGGGCATCTCCAATGTCAACCCGCAAAGCCCACTTACGCCCAACAGTAGCCAAGGTCTCGTTGCGAAGGTACTTATTTGTTTGCAGCAGACTGCTGGCGAAACTCCAAAAGTGCTTGTAGTTCCACCGATGCAGTTGGAAGCGTGAAGCATATGCGGTCTGAGGATTGTCGTCATGGGGAAAATGAGACCAGCCGGGATTGGTTTCGAGGAATTCACGAATGTGGTCGAGAAAATATTCGATGATTCGGTCGACAAGCTCTGACGGGAGGGACTCTAGGCACGGCGCCATAGAACCAGCAGATGTGTCGCTGATACCATCCTGAATAATCTTGCTGAGGGCTTTCGAGGCCATGTCGGCGCTGTTGCACTGCTTCTCCATAGAAGACGTGCCAAATGAGGTGGTGGGTGTGTCTCGGGTATGAGACAAGAGCGGGGAGGTGGTGAGGTGGTGAGGTGGTGTGTTGAGAAGGAAGAGCAAGAGAGGACAAGTGCCGGGCAGAGTTGGGCAACATCAGGTGTTCCGTCACGTGAAGGAGCTACTTCACAGGAAGGTTGACTTTGACACAACTCAACCTTGTCTTGGCAAATATAGGTATGTGAAAGGTAAGTGGCTGGTGGATGCAACTTGAGCTACCCTGTTCGAGCGTTGACCGAAAGACAGCTGGAAGCACCGGCTATAACGTGAAAAAGTGGACAGAAACTTTATATACTGGCATCTCGATATCGTGGTTTAGCTCCATAACAGGTGACAAGGTGGCATTGTCATGTGACGACAGATGAGGAAGGCTGGATATTGCAGTCAACGATAAGACCTTTCTCCAGCCCTTGACTTTTGGGAGCCAAAGAGAGGACTGTTCTCTAGATGCATCAGTACCTCCTAGACAGCATGTCTCAATCCAAGATGTGCGGTAGAAAGAGTAATTATGATGGAACTACATTCGAATAGACAGATACTTCACAACGCTGTCAGGAAGAGATGGGTGTAGATATAGCCCTCCTCCTCCAGAGTGTTTGTCATAGCTTAAATCTGTTTACTGGTCAACTTACAAACCATTGTGATGTTAGTTGTATCAATCACACAGCCTGGGATGGTTTCCAAAGAATCCACTGACTGCGTCCACTTTGTTGGTCCGTTGATACACTTCAGCCAGGCTTTATAGTCTTCTTTCGCGGCACAGACTTCGACTCGTGCAGTCTCACACTTGCAACCTATGACTGTCGGTCGGGGTTTGGTAGTGACATTGCGAGATGAGCGAGGGCGATGATTGAGGGAAACGGCCCGCTCAGGCGGCGTTCGGAGAGTTTCGAAGAGCGATGCTAATTGCGAAGAGTCATTTTACATCAAAATAAATGTTTCATTAAGCAAATGTTATAAAGCCATGGCATTCAACAAGGGAAGGCGAAGGGTTGACGTTGGAGTTGAGGGACTATCTCAAAGATCAAGATTAGATAAGATCAGAGATAAGATAAGATTGAAAAGGGTCCGAGATCACCTCAAGCAATGTCGAACTTCAACTCTACATCTAAGATTATTATCCGTCCACACGCCCGTCCCTCCAATGCCTCCTCGGCCGTTCCTGTCCTCGGTTAATGTAGGCATCGATATCTGCCACATCCCAAGGATCTTCCGGCTCATCACGAAAGATGTTCGCGACGATCCAAAGGCGCGACCAAGCCATCTCTTCCGCTTTCTCAGCCGAACGTTGACACCCATCGAGCAAGCCGAATTCTTCGCTACCTTCAAAGCTCGCGACAAGCCCGGTCTCTACGGCAGCGACAGCGACCCATACCCGCACATCGCTCGGCATCTGGCCGGTCGGCATGCAGCAAAAGAGGCGGTCAAGAAAACCGGGGTTTCATCACTCGGCTGGTCAAGCATTGTCGTGACTAGAGCGTGGGGCAAATCACCAACTGCGATCATCTTGGATCATCCATATACCAAGCGGAATGGCTTAGGAGGCATCGAAGCCGCCTGGATTGAAGCATTCGAGAGACCTTCGACAAGAATCGACGACCTCGACAATGATGAAACCACTATCGACTACGACGAAGCCACTATCGACTACCGGGGGTTCAATAATCCGACGTCTGGGCCCCGAATCACAAAGACGCAGATGACCCCTAAAAGCATGAACTACGTTGTCGAACGCCTCAATTTCCTCGATGGGCAAATGCTTCCATTGTCCATCAGCCACGACGGAGAATACGCCACTGCCGTTTGCATACGCGACTCCAGCCCTACGATCGCGCCTCCCAAGGATTCCCAATCTCCAGTGGTGTATCGTACACTCGAATTATCTTGAGAGTAAGTCACTTGATCGCGTTCGAAAGACCCATTTCAGACAACGCACGTGCACGCGCGCAAAACTTCCACGTTATTGTAACTCGCTGGCAGAATTGCACGCACCGCAAGGGGTCTTAGCAGGGCTTGAACGGGGCCTTGTTACAAATGGAGGCGCTTCGCTAAATATGGAGGCCACAAATTGGAACCCTATTTGTCGCTTGGCGAACAAGCGCAAGATCGAGCTGAGCGTACGATATTTCTTACGTCGCACCTAAGCTTTCTCAGCACGTTGCGGTGGTGCCAGGCGGGTGGATCGTTAATGGAGTCTTCGAGTTTCAGGCGCGTATCCGGATGGCGATATTCAAGTCGAACTTCGCCGTTCATGCATGGGCGGTGCAAACAAATAGCGAGATCTGTACTCCATGTAAAAAAGCTGTACAAATATCAATGGTTGGGAAATAAAGTCTTTTATCCCTTGACGTCTGGCCTTCAGCTCTTGCGCAGATACTCATGAGCTATCAGCGTACGTCAAGATTTCGTTGGCCAAAGCGTGGGTGAAAAGAGTCGCAGCCTCAACAAGAACTTGCCATCACCAAAAAATGCAGCGGAACGAAGTTTGTATCAACGATATGTTTCATATTCTTGAAGACTCGTTAGTCGTAAACTCATGCAGGCCTAAAGCTGATACCTAAAACCACCCGTCGCACCTTTTCCAACGTTCCCACCATCCTCATCCCCATCATCACCATCATCCCTCTCCGCCGCCTCCAACCTCAAATTCTCCCTCCGCAAACACCACCACAACAGCCCTGCCGCACCAACACAAGCACAACAAACCGTCGCATCCGCCACCATCGCCGGCAAATACCTCGGCGCATCCCTCTCCAAATACATATACGGCGAATACACCTGCGCAAGATTCCCTACCGTATTGATGACCGCGATGGCGGCGCTGCGCTTCTCGACGGGGTGCGGGAGCGTGCTTGAGATCCAGGCGAGCGCGACGTTGTAGCTGCCGTAGACGCCGGACAGCATGATGAAGAGGGAGAGGTAGCGGGCTGCCAAGTGCAGGGTGCAGGCGGCGAGGATGTAGCCAGAGGCTGCGAAGGCCATGGGGAGGATTATGTGCGTGGCGCGCGAGGAGAAGTGGTCGCTGGAGTAGGATACTGCGAGGGTGATGAGGGTGGCGAAGACGTAGGGAGGCGCGACGAGGAGGAGGGTTGTGACTTGGGGGTATCCGAAGGTGGAGACGAGGGTTGGGATGAAGGATGTTACGGCTGCGGCGCTGGTTTTCGTGAGGATTATGAAGGCTAGGAGATGCACTTTGTAGTCTGTTATTGCGGCATAGAGGCCGGAGAGGAGACTGCCTCGTTCCACGTTGTGGGATCCTGTTTGCATTCTTTTCACTGCGAGGGCTCTTTCGGCTGGCGTGAATGAACGCGTCGTGTGTGGATAGTCTGGGAGGATGAACATGGCCGCGATTGCGAGGGTGATGGTGCAGCAGGCTTCGAGGAGGAACAACCAGCGCCATGATTCTATGCCGAAGACTCCATCCAGACCGGACTGGACGCCAGCGCCTATGAGTCCCCCGAAGCCTCCGGATAGCAGACTGCCGGAATAGAGAATCGAGGTCCTCAGCGCTAGCTCTTTTCTCGTGTACCAGCTCGACAGGAGGAATAAAGCTCCAGGGAAATACGGCGCCTCCACCATTCCCAAGAAGAAGCGCACGGTAACCAGACCACCAAAGCTCTGGACACCAGCACTCATCCCAGACAAGATTCCCCAGAGGATCATACATCCGGGAAGATAGATACTCGGCCGCACCCTTGTGAGCAGCAGATTCGACGGAATTTGCAACGCAATATATCCCACAAACAGAATCGAGATAGCAGTATTAAACTGCGCGCCCTTCATATTCAGAGACTTCTCAATCCCCTGCACCCTAGCATTCGCAAGTGCATTCCGATCGAGATAGTTCAGCACAATCATAGCGAATAAACACGGCATGATCTTTCGATCAATCTTGCGTACCAAAGCTCTTTCTGCCGCTTCCTCTTCTTCGGGCGAGACGCTGTTCGTCACTCCATCGTCCGTGGTAAGAAACCCATCTTCAAGATGCTCAGTAAACTGGCCTGGTTTACTGGGCCTGGCGGGCTCGTCGAGATCGTCCAGGCCGACTTGGTTCGGAACTAGGGCGTAGGAGTATGCTGGCCGGTTCGGAGAGCTTGAACCGGCGGCCATGGTGAGCGTGCGGTGGAGGCACCATTCGCATGGTGAGGTGGAGAGGTTTGGAGGTGAGTATACCGAGTATATGCTGCTGGGAGGGTGCGGGCGATTGCGGAGGTGGTGGATTAGCCGAAAGGGGAAAAGATGTGTGACCGCGGAATCACGTGCTTGATGCAAAATATTCTCTAGCTCTTCAAAGACACGTGAAAAGAGGTCATCGAGGGATTCGAGCTTTAGCTTGGCCGAACAGAAAGATTCTTGAGACTGACAAGGACGGGTGTCACGTGCTGCATTTCGAGTCTCAAAATGCCAAGCTTTGATCACCCCTTTCCTCCCCTCTTCCCAACTTGCCAACATCGACCAGTTCACCGACTGCAGAATAACCACAAGTCATCGTGAACTCAGCACTGTCAACTCTCCGTTGTCGATGGGATGCGAAATATGGTGCCCAACCCAACGGAACTGGCACCAGCGACAGACATGCGTGAACTGCTTTCGTTTCTCTCCGCAATATGGGTTAAGAGCCGTAAGCCACCGAATCAACTCTGAAAAGCTCTTTAAGGCCCAGAATATCTTGAATCTAGGTAAGCATGACTGGGGAGATCGATGTAGATCTTCTTGCTTTGTTCGTTCTCCGGACCCGTGGTCGATGTTCGCCCTATGTTTTTTTTTGATGCTTTTCTCCCGAGCGTCGGGCTTCAGACAATCCTTTCTTACCCAAGTCATATTTCGTGCCGTTTGCGTCTATTTCTACGGAAGTCTAGGCAAGACCTATGAGTGTTCAAAATGTCACATTTTCATGTTACCTGTGCAAACGCTTGCAACTCGCACCGTGAAGATCGCGAGCTTGCCATTGCTGTATTTCATGTTGTTCTACGTCCAAAATGCGTCTCTCTCTGTCCGTTCTGGCTGTTGCGGCCGTATGTGTCCTTCATGGGATACCACGAGCTACTGGCGAGGATATAGGCACGGCCGAGAGAGTTGCTCGAGTCACGAGAGCGGCCTACTTGATGCAAGGATGGTATGATCCGAATAAGTAGGCCATCAAACCTTCACCGCTCCTCATCAAGGATACTGACCGCCATTACAGAGGTCTCTGGCTTACAGCCGGATGGTGGAACTGTGCGAACATCCTACAGGTGCTCGCCGATCTACAAGAAGCCTGTCCGAACTGCCATTTGACCGACAAGGTGTGGTCGACCACCTGGGACAAGGCGCAGACTGGAAACGGGTTCAAAGACTTCAAGAACAGTTATTACGACGATAACGCTTGGTGGGCGCTTGCTTGGCTCAAAGCGTACGACTTGACGAACAACCCACGGTATCTCAATTCCGCCTCCCTCCTTTTCGACGACTTTGTCACCACGGGCACGAACGCGACTTGCGGCGGGGTGTGGTGGAATAGACCTCGTGAGCATAATACTGCTATTGCCAACGCTCTGTTCATCAGCGTCGCGGCGCAGCTCGCCAACCGCAAGGACAACAAGAAGTACTATGTCGAGTGGGCCAAGAAGAATCTCGAATGGTTCCAAAACGCTCCTCTACTCCGTCCGAACGGGCTCGTTCAAGACGGCGTTTCCATTTCCAAGGGCTGTGCCGTAGGCGGCGGTTTCTATACGTACAACCAAGGAGTTATCCTAGGCGCTCTCATTGAGTTAAACCGAGCCGCCCCGAACGACACATACCTCCCATATGCACAAAAGATCGCCGATGCAGCTATCTCTATCATGGTGGACAAGAACGGCATCCTCCACGAGCAAGGAGACAACACCACGACGAATCCCAGCCTTGGATACGACGGTCCCTCGTTCAAAGGAGTCTTCATACGGAACCTCGGTCGTCTGGCGAAGGAGGTCAAGAGCGAGAAGTACAGAGTTTCATCAACGACAACGCGGAGAGTGTCTGGGAATCAAGTAACAAAGGCGATAGCACCTTCAGCGTCAACTGGGCCGGTCCACGAAACAATATCACGAGTGCTTCGCAGCACCAATCTGGAATGGACGCTCTCGTCGCCGCTATAGTAGCCAACGCCGCCGTACCGATCGTGTCGAGTTCAATCCCTCCAAGCTCTTCGACTAAAGCTCCATCCAGCACTATAGCGAGCGCGAGCTCCACCGCCGCCAGTTCATCCACGTCTGCAAAGCCATCCTCGACAAGTTCCGCGAGCTCGTTATCTTCCTCTGCTGCAAGTTACTCCTTCGCTCGAGCATCCTCGTCTACGGCAAGCTCCTTAACTTCCAGTTCCTCTCGTCCGAGTTCTTCGTCGTCGGTCTCTTCTACTGCCTCGCCTACATCTAGTCGCTCTTCCACCACGACGGCGGCGCCATCATCACTATCCGCGCGTCGTCCTCCTCGACCGCAGCGCCATCATCAACTACCCGCCCCTCCTCCTCTTCCACCCCGTCTACCTCCGCATCACCCACCCTCTCCGTTTCTCCAAACACCCTCCCAACCCTCACACCCCCCACCCCCATAAAATGCCCCTCGGCCAACAACTCCCTCATCCTCTCCACCACCACCACCACCACCACCACCTCCACCAAAGAAAACCTCCTCTACCTCCTCGAATGCTCCCTCGACCACTCAAGCAACAACCTCAAACTCACCGCTCCGCTCAAGAACCCCACGAGTGTAAAGACCATGTACGAGTGCGTGGATCTGTGTAGTTCGACGAAGGGGTGTGTGGCTGTTAGTTTGAGCTCGGGGTATGCTTGTTATTTGAAGGGGGCGGTGGGGCCGGGGAAGGTTGTTGGATTTGTTGTTAGTGCTGTTAGGGTGGAGAGGAGGGGGGTGGGTGGGGGTCATCGGCTTGGGCACGGGCATGCGAAGGTGCATAGGAGGAACTTCCATGGGTAGATAAATGCTTCTTCTGCTCTTCTAGGCTGCGTAGCGTTTCTGTGGTATAGCGAATTGCTCGTTTTCGCTTCTACATGATAATTCTACCTCAAGTCGAGCTTACGATTTCTTCGGGTAGATATTTCTAATCCGCATTCGAGTTGAGAACCTCGAACGAAGCAGTATCAAGTGTCAAACATCAGAAACACGCAAAGGTAGTCTCTGAGATTCGTTACCAGTAAGCCACTCGTGCTTGTTATATAAGAGATGGGTTTGGGATAACTGGGTTAGCGAAGTGAGGTCGCGTAATGTGGTGGGTGGTGCGTTAGGCTGCTGGCTGCTTGGCCTTTTGGCTTCTCGAGCAAATGAGTTGCTACTGAGAGCGTGATCGGATTAGCAATCGCATTTTGTTAGTACTTAAATTGGTGCTACTCTCTCTACTCCGCGTTCTCTATCGGTTGAGGAGACTCATTTCTCGTATGTGTATATACCTATTCCACACTTGTTCGAACCACAATATTCGAACTCAATATCAAAGTCGCCCCTAGAGCATCGCCTGGTGGTCACATCTTAGGACCAACACCAAGAATCAGTCCAATTATCACATTCGGGATGCGGACTAGACTCGACTTGACGAACTCTGCATGGCTGCCTCCGCCACAGCAGCCGACCATCTGTTCAAGCTGAAGTGAGGAGATACGTTTCTCCAGAGACTGGAACACACGGGGTTGCCAAGTCTCCCATCTGGCTGTAAGTAAAGACGACTCTCCTCCAGTCACCTGCAGCACTTTTCCTGACTTCTCATTGTCAGTTTCTCCAACACACATGTCTCCTCTCCACTTTCCTCAACATCATTCTTGCCACTCGATTCGAAAGACTTCTCCCAACGCTACGACATCGCCAACAAATACAGCCTCTCTTCCGAACGACTGTACCTACAACCTTCAGAATAGGTTGACATGGCGAACCCACACGGCCGTCGGGGCTGTCTCTCGTGCCTTGCGAAGCAGTGCAATTCTCTGGCGCTCGACCACACCATGTCCAATTCACCCGCTGGTGCTCAGATCCAATGCCAACACTCTCTGTTGGAGGAAGAATATCCACCTCACATACCCACGTTCGACCATCAGAAATGGAGTCACGTTCTCGCAGCAGAGCACAATGCGAAGCAGCCACTGTTTTCGATTCCGGGGGAGCTACGCAACCAAATCTACGACTATGTCTTCGAAGACTTATCACTGAACAAGGTGTTGCTTTCGTTGACTGCTTGTCAACAGTTCTGGTAAATTAACACAAGCCCTTGCAGAGCAGACATTGTGGCTGCTGAAACGTTATGCCTTTCTAGTCTTTCATACTTTCTCATAGTCTTCAAGACCTTGAGAGGAAGAGACACGACATCTCCAGCAAATGCTGACAGACATTCAATAGGGCGGAAGCCTCCACAAAAGCTTATGTACAGACCACTGCCACCATCTGTCTGCATTGGCAGATGCCGCAAAGTATGACAGATGCTGGATTCCGCGACGCGATCAACGAAATCAACGAGATTTGGCCCCGATTATGAGCATTCCCATTGAAAGCGAAAGGAAATGAAACGCCTCAACGTTGTATTTTGCTCAGATATCTTCTACCCCGATGCCGTCGGCGAATGGAACCAATATGACGTTGAAAGCTTCATGAAACGCAATATCACGCTGTGGCTGGCACACATGGCCTTGTGGAAGAGCGTGGAGCTGGAACACATTAGTAGCCTCGAAAGCGTCGAGCGAACATCAAAGGTCGTCCCTGGACTGTTGACGGCAAGTATCAAGAGTTCAAATGGCCTGAGGAAAGTGGGTAAAATCGTCAGAGCCGAGGACAGGATGACAACTGAGTCAATCATCTTAGAATCCTTTTCGCCCTGACCTAATTGTTTTAAGTACTTAGCCGTTGCACCGAGGATGATCATGTTCTGGAGGACGTGCTTGAAAAAGTCTTTTAGAGGAGGCATGAACACGGTTGTCAACAAATTGGGCTTGACAGATTGTGCGGGTGCAGGCATAGGTACCAGGTAATGGGACTTGAAGCGATGGGCATCTTGTAGAAGGGTACATCAGGAAGGATCTCGCCTCGTAATGGAACCTCGGAGGCCAACAGGGGAATTGTGTACTGCCATAAATGACCTACCTAATAATCTTCCTACTGTCACTTCTACTTTCTCGATTGCAACACACTCGCTGCTTTGCACCTGAGTCTGCTCTATATTGGCCAAGTCGATTGAGAATGTTAGAGGAGGCATGAGGGAAGAATGACGGGTTGAGAGAGAAGGAATCACATGTCTGCGCATCTCGGGTGGGATAACCTTAGCAGGAGTTCTTCAGGACTTGGAGACTTCAAGTCAGGTACGATTCTTACGTATAACCCCTTCCTTGACCTTTGCTCCTCCCCACTCCCTCCCTCCCTACCGTCCTCCTTTCCATCCCTCTCGCCCCTTCCACCCCTCTCCCATCAACAAAGCCCACCTCTTCTTTTCTCTTCTCCGCTCCCCTTCTCTCTTCTCCGCTCCCCTTCCTCTCTTCCTCCTCTCCAAACATCCTCTCATCAACCATCATCATCGTCAACAAAATCATTCAGCAGCATATCAACCAACTCTTCGTCCATCGCTCAGATACACTACTGCTACTACTTCGCTATCCCACTCATCTTTGTCCAAGTACAACAACTACAACAGCCAAACCGCTGCCCTCCACAGCAGCCTCTCTTCATTCCACGATATATACATGGGAAAAGCTCATCCTCGACGCGTCGACCCTCTCATAGACTCTCAACCAGAAGCCGTCGTTCAGACGATACCCCAGCAGTACGTCCACGTTCCCGTCCCCATTCACTCCAGTCTCTTCCCCTCAAACCCCCACCTCCCAACTCCCAAATCCAAACCCAAACCCAAAACTAACAACCTCAAAGTCCCCCTCAACCAACAACGCCACCACTCCAGCAGCGATGAACCGCCCCTTCGCACGCTTCGCACCCTGTCGATCGGTCGAAAAATCGCCATCACCACCACGCCGGCCCGAGCCCGAAGCCCAGCCCAAGCCCGAGTCAATGGCCGAGCCCATGGCCGTACCCGACCTCCAAGAACAACCCGAGCCCCATTCTGAGCCCATAGCAGAACCTCAGGAACAGCCCGAGCCCCTAGAACGACGCGAACCTATGCCCGAACCCGAACCTATGCCCGAACCTGAACCCTGGACCCCAACCCCAGCCTCAGCCCGAGGCCCAACCCGCCGTGCCTCTCCCACCCTCAGCACCGCCAGCACCGTCGCCCGACCCGCCCCCGTGCCCGCCGCAGAAGCACAGCCCGTGGAGCAACTCGGGTACCAAGAGCCCGAAGATAAGAACCGCCGCCGCACTACCCGAGAAATCCTCGCGCATCCAGTCACTCCCCTCGTGGTCATTTTCCCTGCAGTTATCCTCGCTGGGGCGGGGCTTGCTCTCTGGTCTACGCGGTGGAGGTGGACTGTGCCGATTATTACTGGACTTCTCGTTGTGTTTGCGGTGGTGTGGTTGTTTTGTCGTGCGGGCGGGTTTGAGAGGGGGTGGAGGTGGGTTTGGGGGTATGTTTTGAGGCTGTTTTGGAGGATGGGGTTCTTTGGGGTGGTTGGGTTTTTGGGTTTGTTGAGGGCGCTTGCTTTTTGATGGATGGGCTGGGGATGTTCGCTGTGGAGTGATATGTTTTGTTGATACTGTAGTCGTTGTGTGTTTCCTTCTGTTGTCTTTTAGTATGATCGTTCTAGGGGATGAGTACGTTCTGTTTTGAGCAGGATGAAGGGGTTGGCTTTGTTTGTAGTACGTAATTAGTGTAATTAATGCGAGAGACAATCTTGCTTTCGTCCTTTTCGACCTGCTCAGGAGAAGATGAAAGTTGAATCCTGAGGCATTATTCAAAAGTCTTCGGGGCGCTCTGCTCATTCTCGTCAGCTACCTACGTACCTACCACTGCTCATCCCCATCTACACCAACCACATCATCCCGGTCCCACAGCGTAATCTCCTTCTTCACCCTGAACACATCGGCCAAGGCGAGTGCCTGCCTAATATCCAAATCCGCTAACCTATTTAGCTGTGAAATGACCCAAGCGCGCATCGCCGGTCTGACGTTGATCATCGTAGCCGCAACATAGAGCGGCCACAGCAGTCCTATATGGATTTCCTAGTCAGCACATCTGGTCGAGCGAGCAGCTGTAGTGGGAAGTGTCATAAAAAAATGAATTACCATGCCCCATAGCCGACCGTGGCAGATTCGTCCATCCCCCTTCCATGGCCTCGAAATGGAACGGTATGCTCGCACAAAGATCCTCGGCCAGGCGTTCCATTTGCGCGCATCTCAACTGTAACAGCGCGTCTGTCGCACAGGCAGCGGACCAGACTTCGTCTGGTATATTCCTCCAATCCATATTTTGCAAGCAAGTGACAAGTGTCGGACATGGGGAGAAGGTGACGAGCGGCAACGTGCGCAAGCGGCATCGCATTGTGGACTCCACGATAAGCATGTGTGCGCAGCGGTACGTGTTCCAGATGGACGAGATCCAGAAACTCGAGTAGACGTGGTAGTGGCCTGAGAATGTCTGCGTGCGTTTGCTTTCGAGATCGGCTGGGTCCACCATGACGGCGGTATACAGATACTCGGCGGGTAGGTTAGTCGGCCATTGCACAAGTTCAGCTTCGATGGCTTGCGCTTGGAGAAAGATGGCGCATATGTTGTCGGATTGGTCTTCCAGCTCCCGCAGAGCTGCGAGCTTGACCAAGATGGCAAAGAGGCGACCTTGGGCTTCTTGTATGGATGTACGGTCTGGAATGTCACCAAGCTCGAGAAGGCAAGGAGGGACGAGCTTGCGGCGTTGCAGGGAGTCGATGATGGCTTGCAGTGTGACGTAAGATACTATCCATCGACCCAATTCAGATTGAAGTTGCTGTTTGCCGCGAGCGACAACCAGGGCGGTGGCGCCTTCGATATGCTTCACCCATGCACGCATGCTCTGGGGCCTATCGCAGGAGACGGTCTCGTACAAAGCAAGCAAAATGACTGTAACCACAGTCTGGTCGAGTGTGGCTTTGTCGGTATTCTGGAGCAGCAAGGCTGTCCGTCTGAGCACGGCACCGTGCTTTGTCGTTGCCATGGTCATTAAGGCAGTATCGCTATACCGGCTGGAAAGTGCCGCCATTCCGATGCATTCAGACACTTCATAAAGTATGCTGTTTGCTCGGTCGTCATCTCGAAATGTCCCAAGAATTCGGTCCAAATAGCCTGTCTGGAACTTGTCGTCAGATGCAACATAGTTCCTGAAGAAATAATTGATAGCCTGCTCCCGTACTGGGGTTACAAGGCGCAGGCGACTCAAATTGTTCAAGGTGTAGTCCTCAGGAGCGGACGGGCGCGTCGAGGGGGATATTCTAGCAAGCGTTAGCAGACTCTGATGTCGTAGCCAAAAGGGGCGTAATTTACGAGGATGAGTCTCGTTTCGTGAGCTTGAGCGACGGAGGCCTATTCTCCTCACGGAAACCCTTCTGTTTGATCTTTCGGGCGACCTCTTCAGTCTGGTCTCGGAACAGTAAAGTCCCAAAGTCTCGATAACCGGAGCAGACGCGAGAGGATCTCCTGCACTGACCGCAAGAAGGCTGCGTTTGGTCACACTATGCCAGTCAGAAAATGCCCAGCAACGTGCTGTTTTCCATATTGGGTATACTGACCTTTGTCTTTCTGGAACGACATTCCGCACATCCTTTACTGGGTCTACTTCCAGGTTAGCATGTCATACCAATCGGGAGTCTGCTTCGTGGGTATAGTAGGTACTTACTTGCCGCAAAAGACCATCGCAATGGCTACCTAAATGAGCCAAGCATCGGAGACGGGTAAGATGCGATGGGGATCCAATGCCATTGACAAGGACTTTGGAGGCTTATACATGTCCTGGTCTCTCATCCGGAGAGGGACTGGAACCAAGTTTCAACCCGGCTTGGGCATCGTCGGAACGCGTACGCAAGCTCATGCTGTGAATGCAAGCTACAAAATGACTCGAAAACTGGCTTGAGGTTACATCAACAGACGTGTACCGCAGCGAGCTCTGTAGCGAGGGCGGAGAGAGAAATGGGAGGTGGTGGAGGTGAAGTTGAGCTCCCTGCTTATTCATCTGCCGGGCGGTGTCCAAAAAAGGCATGCAGGAAGTTGCAGCACGTGCACCAAATTATTTCCGAACCACACCGCAGAAGCCTCCCCGACCGTCCTCCCAGCTCTTACATACCTAGGTACACGTCTACGTCGCTTACCTACTAAGCTATAGCTACCTCTTCGAATGGACGAAGACCCGGAGACATTACTCGGTACTACTTCTAATTCCCGAGGACGTCACGATGCACGCACGCCCTTCCGAACAAGCAAGTGGACATGCTTCCATCTCGTATCCTCTCCCACAGTAGGTAGCAGCTAAGGGCGTGTGTAAGCATAGCTGCCGCGTCACTCCGCATGTCGTCGGATCCATCCACTGTCTCTCCATGCTTACTACAGAGTACAAGCAACGACAAGCAACAACAAGACCTTTCAAGCTTCTGTCAGCCTGCAGGTACACCTACACGGGCAACGGGATCAACGTCAACACCATGCTTCCAGTCACTCATCATAGCCCAGTCCTCATCGCGGGAGAGCCGAATCGGGATACCATGAAGTTTGTGATGTCGACAGCCCAAAATAGCTGCCGACAGTCATGGGCTAAGGTTGCTCTGGTGCTTCTCTACCACCAGTTGGAAGACATAAGTACTGGAAATGCGTACCTCATTATCAATTCACTATTCCGCCAGCATTTTTTTTAGCATTCCCCAGCAATTCAAGCCGTCCATTCGACTTACTCCCTAGTCCTCCGCTTGCCTTTCAACTTGTTGTAGCCTTCAAAGACAGCAGAATGCGTTCGGATATCCATCTTGTGACAATGGCTATGGCTATGGCTGCCAGCGTAGCCTTCGCCCACCCCGTGAAGCCAGCCGACCCTCGAGCGGATCCCTCTTATGGCCCGATCCCAGGAGAGAACGCCCTCTTCAACACGTATCGCGGCAAAGCAGCGCCCTTCCCAGCCAACGAGACTGGTCCAATTTTTCCAACCACGAGAGGTCGCCCGGGTCCCGATGACAAACTCTTTCAGAATCTCATGGCCGCTGAATGGGTCGTCTTCTCGTTCTACCAGCAGGGCGTGGAAGCTTTCAACAGCACCAGCTTCACTGAGATCGGCATGCCAGAGAATACCTGTAAGCACGTTTCACGTCCGTCCGGGGAGTATACTTTCGGGGATGGACTTCTTAGAGAAGATCGTCTGTTCTAACTCCACATATTTCCAGACGACCGCCTGACCGAGATCCGCGACAACGAAGCCGGCCACCTTCGCATCTTCCAAGATCAAATCAGCAGCAACTCGATCAAGCCCGGACAATGCCAATACAGCTACCCCTTCTCCTCCGCCTCTGACTATCTGGCTCTCCAACTTATCATCGAGACCACCAGCATGGCCTTCCTCACCGGGTTGGTCCAACAAGCGCAACTCGGCGTCACCAAGGGCGCCCTCGTCGCCATTGCTGAGGTCGAGAGTCGCCACAACACCTGGGCCCTCATCGACATCTGGAAAACTAACCCATTTTCCGGACCCTCGGATACCACTTACCCGTACACAAACGAGATTCTTGATATCACGACCCGCTTCATCGTGCCCGGCACCTGTCCCAAGGAAAACCCATCCTATCCATCTCCCAACCAGAATCTGCCAGACTTAACTTTCAACAGCTCCGTCTCAGACGCGCATCCTGGGCAAGATATCACCTTCATCTTCGAGGATCCGAAGAACCAGCCCAAGTTCCGCGAGGGGAAGGAGTATTACGCTGTCTTTTTCCATGGCGTGTTCAATGTCACCATGCCGTTCGACATGAAGACGAATAGCTCGGTTGTGCCTGGAGTGTTTGATGAGGGGAGGGGTATTATTCTTGCGATTATTGCGGATGAGCCGGGGGCGCCGACGCTGGAGAGTGTGGTTGCGGGACCTTCGATTCTGCTGCAGCAGCCAGGGAAGTTGACGACTGATTTCTCGTAGGGCGAGAGGGTTGTGGAATATGCTTGGAAGCCTGAGATGACTAGATTGGGTCTGGAGGGAGGATAATAGAGTTAGTATTAAGAGAGATCAAAACACACATCACGTTCGTTTCACAGCTGCTGTTCGTAGAGGTAATCGCTTCTACTCTATCTCATGTGCTTCCTGACTGTCTACTGTCCCTCCAGTCATGAAGACTAGGTGCATGGATGCATTATGTAAGCACCTATGATTCCAGAACCCACCTGCACCTCAGGGGAGGAGCACGCGACGAATCCATATGTAAAATCTGGTCACGTGATGGTTTACGCATGCCTCATGCAGCCCTGCGAGCCAAGCCTGTCACTGCAGCCAAATTGGGCTTGGGAAGTCGACCAACAGCCGCAAACTCTCCACAGTGTCCTCCGCAACCCTCTCCACAACTCTCCCACCGAGCTGTCCGGGGCCATCTGGGGAATAGCCTAGGCAAAGGAAAGCACAAGCCGCGATAGATGAAGACATATATCGTGATCATGGACCACCACAGGCTCAAGACCGAGGTCCGCCGCTCGCTGATGGGTGTGCACGCGGGACCCTGAATCAATCAGCCATGGCCTACATGTCATAATGTCGCTTTAAAAACCCCGAGCATGTGCTGCCCTCCGGATCAGCGCGAAAACAGTGATAGGTAATACCTCTCGTCCGAGTCGCGTGTACCTATCTTTGCCTACCGTATCCACATATCCTTTCTAACAGCCTGGTCCTCCTTTGCTCCGGAGCATCCTGAGTCAATACCAACAAAGCTGTTTGCCTAATCGCGTTAGCCTGCTCGAGGAAAGCTCACCGCCGCAGAATCACCCTTTGCTCCGCGCGGCTCACCATGTCCGCTTCCTCAAATACCTCGCGCTCCAAGTCTTCCTCTCTCAAATCCCGTCTGGACAAAATCACCGCTCACATGGCGCCTGTTCCCCCGAGTACCTTCACCGAGGCGGTGGTGCCGCTGGCTCCTGAGGACCCGTTGTTCGGCCTCATGGCGGCCTATCGCAAGGACACGTTTGAGAAGAAGGTTGATTTGGGCATTGGTGCTTATCGGGATAACAATGCGAAACCCTGGGTTCTGCCTGTGGTGAAGAAGGTAAGATGAGAATTGGACATTTCAGACCTTGAAACTCGACTGACAATTGCTTCGCAAGGCCGATGATATCATATCCAAAGACCCAGACCTCAATCACGAATATCTGCCTATAGCCGGTCTCCCACAATTCACTTCTGCCTCTCAGAAGCTCGTCCTCGGTGCAGACAGCCCAGCCATCAAAGAAGGCCGAGTACGTGGAGTTTTACAATTTCGTTTCGTCTGATGAAGGAGTCATAACTGACCACCAACAGGTCACCTCCCTCCAAACCATCTCTGGCACCGGTGCCTGCCATCTCGGTGGCCTCTTCCTCTCCAAATTCTACTCTCCCTCCAAGACCGTCTACCTCTCCAACCCAACATGGGCCAACCACAACCAAATCATGTCCAACGTCCACCTCAAAACCGCCCAATACCCCTACTTCTCCGCCTCGACCCGCGGCCTCGACTTTGACGGCATGATCTCGGCCCTTTCCGATGCCCCCTCCGGCTCCATAATCCTCCTCCACGCCTGCGCCCACAACCCCACGGGCGTCGACCCCACAAAAGAGCAATGGAAGCAGATCGCGGCCGTCATGCGCGAGCGCAACCTCTTCCCCTTCTTCGACACTGCATACCAAGGGTTCGCCTCGGGCGATCTGGCTAAGGATGCCTGGAGCATTCGCTACTTCGTCGAGCAAGGGTTTGAACTGCTTATCGCACAGTCGTATGCGAAGAACTTTGGTCTGTACGGCGAGCGCGCTGGCTGCTTCCACTTTGTTGCTGGCCCCTCTGCTTCCGCTCAGGAGGCGACGAAGCGTATCGGATCACAGCTCGCTATCCTGCAGCGATCGGAGATCTCCAACCCGCCCGCATATGGCGCGCGCATCGCCTCGCTCGTCCTGAACGACAAGGACCTCTTCGCCCTCTGGGAAGAGAACCTGCGCGAGATGTCCGGCCGCATCATCGATATGCGAAAGGCACTGCAGAGCAAGCTTGAGGAGCTCAAGACGCCTGGCACCTGGAACCACATCACAGAGCAGATCGGCATGTTCAGCTTCACCGGACTGACGGAGAAGCAGGTGCTGAAGATCAGGGCGGATGCTCATGTCTACATGACCAAGAACGGACGCAT
Source organism: Aulographum hederae CBS 113979 (assembly GCA_010015705.1). Lineage (NCBI taxonomy): Eukaryota > Fungi > Ascomycota > Dothideomycetes > Aulographales > Aulographaceae > Aulographum > Aulographum hederae. The sequence goes on from ML977152.1 coordinate 487,796, forward strand.
CAGCATGGCCGGGTTGAACACGAACAATGTCGACTATGTGGCGCAGGCCATCGACAAGGTTGTCAGGGAGACGTCTTAGATGCGGCCAGATGGCGTAGCTTGGTGTTTCTGCTAGATTATTCCCTTTGTTCAGCATCGGTATGGCTGCTCTTCTCCGAGCTCTTCGCCTCTCACTCGTGCGTGGGTAATCACTTTAGACACTCGATTCACCCTGGGTGTCGGAGGCTTTCCTCTCTTTTCACTTTCTGCTCGTCTGAGACGTGTATGTGTAGCAACCTCTTTATCTTGCATTGTAGGCGTCGGGAGATGGGGAGAAATAAGACTCTGTTTGCTTTGAAGATGATCTGGACCTCGAGAGTGAATTTGGTCTGGAACGTCACGTGATTTCTTTGAACCGTGCTCTTTCCATTTTGTCCACGCGGTTCACACCCACAAAACTCTTCCATTCTGTCGTTTTCCTTCCAAATTTCACAACTCAACTCTTCTATCGCTCTCACAAAACTGTGTCCACTCCCAGATCAATTACGTCGCATCTCCACTTCGTCTGGACCGTGGGCGAGGCTTCTTTTCTTGGAGTCCATTCTTCGTGATCACTTCGTCCAGAGATGTGTTCAGATGCAATCATGGACGTCAATCGTCCTCACAGCGGATTGACGCAGGAGACTGAGGTCCTATGCATGGCAGTGGTAGCAAGAGTGAAAGACTGTGTAGCCTTTGTGGATCACTTGAGTTTCCAGACAAAGAATACTTGCTAAAGAACTGAGTAGATTGACTCGCCACATCCACCGCCATACATTCATTCAACTAACAATGGACAATCTCTTCGACTTCCGCCCGTTCTTTGGCAGGTTGAGTATCTTTCTTTGAAGAAAATCGATCAATTCCCTATTGAGGTTCTCAATTGTATTCAACGTAGACGTCCTTTGTACTTGTGATCTGTTTCTATATATCGCCTTTCATCCACACCATCTCACTCTTTCCTTTCCCTCTTCCACCACCATTCCTTACTATTTTCCATTTTCCCCCTAAACGAACAACACCAGCATCATCATGAAATTCACACTGACGGCAGCAACCGTCGCCATGGTCGCAACCACGGCCCTCGCGGCGCCGGCGCCCACACCCGACGCCCTCGGCACCAACATCTTCCCCACCTCGAGGACCCAGATGTGCAATGCCCAAGACGGCCGCGGCCTGCAGCCCTGTGCCCTGCTCTTCTCTTCGCCTTCGGCAACAGCGGCCCCGAGGCCGAAGAAGGGTCCCGCGTCACTTTCCAACCCGGTCGGGCTGGGTCTTGATATCTTCCGTGAGAGCAGCCGATGGAGGGGCTCGCACAACAAGCGTGAGGCCGAGGCTGATCCTAAGGTCGCGCATGGCTTGAAGGCTACCAAGACGAAGCAGCGGCTTAGCGCTCGTGAGGCTGAGCCGGAGTTCACCGGCAAGGTCGCTCATAGCATTCATGCTTTGAAGACGAAGCAACGTCTCGGCGCCCGTGACGCCGAGGCTGAGACTGGCTCCAGGCACGCTATGAACTTCAAGAGCTTGAACACGAAGCAGCGTCTCGGCGCCCGTGAGGCCGAGCCCGCGCCCGTTGTCAAGGCTAAGACCAAACCCAGGTTGTTCACTGAGACCAACGTGAGGCCCCTTGATATGCCCGCCGTCTTCCCTGACGACCTGCCAGAAGAGTTCCGCCGCCCTTCCAAGCGCGAGGTTGAGGACGAGGAGGTCGCCCCCGCCGTCGTGATCGGCACCGTCGAGAAGAGGAGCGCCGACGAGATCGACGTCGACGCCGCGACGTACGCTACCTTTATGATGGACGAAGAGGAGGACGATGTTCCAACTGGTGAGTCCAACGAGATTGCTTTGTCTACATTTGCGATGGAGAAGAGGGCGACGGTTCCTCGACCCTTCGGTAGGATCAACGGGACTGGCATTGCTCGCATTAGTAGGCCTGAGCGGTTGAGCTTGGCTTCTGCTCGCGCTGCTCGTCCTAATCGAGCTGCTCATTCTAGTCGTGCACTTTCCGCTCATGCTGCTGCCGCTGTTCCCACTGCAGCTGCTGCTTCTCCCCTTCCTCCTAGGAGTTCTTCTCCATCTTCTCCAGCTAGAGGTTCGTCTTCCCCTTCTCCTCCCTCTCCACCATCATCTGCCCCTCCTGCCCCTAGAAGCTCTTCTTCCTGCCCCTAGGAGTTCCTCTCCCCCTCCTCCACCCCCAAGAAGTTCTCTTCCTTCACCTCCTCCTCCCCTACCCCCACCTCCCACAAAACACAGCAGCGCACCACCCGCCCCTCGAAAGGCGGGCCCAGCCCACTTCCAGCTAGGCGCCTGCGAAGACGGCAATGCCGACGGCAATCGCGACATCGCCTCCCTCTTCAACGCACACTGGAAGCGCGCCGCACTCTCAACCGGCATTTCGGTCGGCGACATGGAAAACATCGCCAACGGCTTGTGCACTGGAGATATAGATCAACTGTTTCGCAATCATTTCGGTCGAAGTCTTGAGGAATTCGCCGCTGAAGCTGAAGCTGAAAACGAGGGGCTGGATACTGAGACTGACGAGACTGAGATTGTTAAGGATATCGAAACTGACAACGCATCTACAGAGACCGACTCGACTGTTGAAGAACGCGACTACGTCCCCGAAACGACCACGGCGCCTATGAGCTGGTCCGGCCGTCAGGCGGGAAACCACCACGTGCACATCCACCGCTTCCGTCCCGGCGGCGTCAAGTGGGACGCCACGCAACCTGCTCCTCCCGCCCTAGTCAGCGGCGAGGGACATTTGCCGCGCTCCGTCGAATTTCCTGAGACTGATACTGAAGCTACTGAGAATACTGAAACCGAAGCTGACGAAACAGAAGAAGACAAACAACACATCACAGCCCTCGAAGCCGAATTCGGCATCACGATCTCAGGATCCCTCGAAAGGCGCGAAGCCGCACGCGCGGGCAAGAAATTGGTTAACCCCGCGAAGTTTGATCTTAATCGCGATGTGCCTGCTGGCAGCTTTCCTGGGAGCAGGAAGGTTGGGCGGGATGTCGAGGAAACTGTTGACGAGACGGTTGAGGGAGAGGCAGGTTTGATCGAGGAGCGCGATGCCGCGCAGAGGAAGAAATTGGTTAATCCGGCGAGGTTTGATCTTAATCGTGATGTGCCGGCGGGGAGGTTCCCGGGGAGTCATAGTAATAGTGGGTGGAGGAATCATGAGGAGCATGCTCAAGCGCTTTCTTCTTTATCTTGATAGATTTCAGACGAGGTGGGCAAGAGTGGGTGGATGTTGAGGAGGTAGGCTTTCCTTTCTGTAGACTTTTCTTAACTTGTTATTGTAGAGTAACGGTAGGCTGAAGCTGTTTGAGTATCTCATTACATTCCTAAATCTTCACTATATTTACCAATTTGTATGCTCTAAAGATGTTAAATACCTCTTTTCTCTAAATTTCTTGCACCGGTGACCAGTTGGAACGTTTCTCTGAACAGTCAACGGATCCGTACTTGCATGCTCCGTTCACTTCTCCTGGATGAAGGTGGAAGAAAGAAGGATCACGTGCTCCTGTCACGAGTTGTGGCGCTGACTAATCCCACATCTCAATCTCAATGTCGACCTCAAATTCAATCTTCAATTCATCATTTTCATCTTTCTGCCGTCATGTATCGTGGGCTTTCAACGACACCTTGAATTGTGCGGTGCAATGCAGGTATATGTACTTCGGAAAGAGTTCCCATAATCTACTATTATCCTAGCCGGTCGGGTCCAACCTTGCCAGCGTGGCAGGAGTTGGGGTTGGCGGTTGGGTCCGGGGGCTTCCATCTCGACGTCAAAGTCAATTTCATCTTCATACTGCATCGTCACATATCTGATTTCTCTTTCCGGGGTCTTGTTCTTTACCTCATTCGTCTGCCTAACTTCTGTTAGTCTATGAGGTTTTAGTTCTCTTCCACCAAACCTTTTTCCTTCATCAATCCTCGCCACGGTGTCGGAGTAGTCATCGCCCCACTCCCCTACCATCCAAGACAAACTTCTCTATCGATTTCGCGACGCGGAACTTCGAGTTTTACTTTCATGGCGGAGTCGAAACAGTGAAGAAACGCTTGACCTCTCGTCCAAATCGCCTTCTCGAACATTTCGACCATCCACCTTGGCAAAAAGAAATTCGAGATCTGTTTCGGAGTCATTGGCACTACTGACTGAGGATCCGCGCGCGGGTATCGGATGCGAGTGGACTGAAGTGGACTCGGACGGTCTCCGTGTTCTACGATAACTACGGCAGAGGTGGATCGAAAGTTTAGTTTGAACCCTTGGCTTGACGTCGCTACCCGGGCTTGACTCCGCCCTCACCTCCCCTCCTCCTCGCCGCGAGTGCACACCTACATCCAACGACTCCGCCAATTTTTCCCGTCAACGTCCCATCACCACCCCCTCAACCGACAGACGGACAAAAAATGTGCTGTTGCGACTGCTGCGGCTGCGGCTGCTGCGACTGTTGCGGTTGCTGTGGCTGCTGCGACGACTGCTGCGATTGGTTGCAGGGGTGTTGTGCGTTGCTTGGGTTGTGGCTTTTTTGCTGTTGGGGGGAGAGGGAGGGGGCGAGGGACGGGAGGAGGGAGGGGAGGAGTGGGAGCAGGGGTGGGGGGAGGAGTATGGTTTAGGGGGAGCGGGAAGAAGGGGCTGGGAGTGGTTTGATGGATGTGGTGCGGTGGAGTTGGAGTAGAAGTTGGGAAATAGTTAGCATAGGGTTTGAGGAGCTGGAGGGACTGGGATTATGTCTTTGGAATATGGCTTGCATTTAGTCAAGAAGAGGGAAAGGGAGAAGGAGTGGCGAGAAGAGATGGGCAGGCTGGAAAGCAAACGATGAAGTTTCGACTCGAGAAGACGCTCTGGCCTTACGGAGACTGGAAGTCGATCTAAAAGTCATGGAGTCTGACTAACCGTGAATGATATCAACACATGGCTGGACGAGACGATTTTATTTTCTGATATTCCGTCGTACTATATTATTGGGGAAGTAGGCCCAAGGCGGTGAACTAGTCTCTATCTCCTTTTATATTCTGTATTCCTGTATTTCCCCAGTTGTTACTCCTATATTCCCTCGTCAGGAACAATTCATACTTCCATCTTTTCATTATGCGGTTCAAGTATTCCTCTGGGGAAAAATGGTGTACCTGTCTCAGCTTCCCAATGACCGATATTCTAATGGTCATCGTTCTCTTCCTCATCTCCCCACTCTTCATCCTCATTCACAAAGTCGTCCCCGAATTCCTGCTCTACCCGCTTAAACTTCACCTTGACTACCCGCGGCCTGACTCTCTTAAGCGCCCGAATCTTAAACCCAACCTCCTCCCTCGCAAACCTACTCCACTTGATCGTCCTCATCTCTTCCCTCCACAGCCTGTCTAAAAACCGCACGCTCGCTCTCCTCCCATGTCTCGCATCCGCCCTCGCCTCAACGTCCAGATACTCCAACAACCCCACATCTCCCATCCACCCCGGAAACGGCCGACAAACTCGCCCAATCCCATCCCCATCATCATCCTCGTCACGGTCCACGACCCAGATCTGCGTCACCTCGGGCGCAAAATCCTTGAGAATGACCTGCATAAGCCATCGCGAGATGATTCTTGAAGAAACCGGCAAAGTCCTGCTGCGGGTCCTCGCGGCGCGCGTCGAGGAAACCTACCGCGCGGAAGACGACGGTTTTTATTTCGCGGCGTTTGCGTAGAGGAACGCGCAGGAAGAGGGTCTTGATGCGGCGGAACTCGGTTTCGATGCGGGTGTGTGGGCTTGTGAGGGAGGTGGCGAGGGTGGGAGAGAGCATGAGGGCCGCGAGGCAGTGGGCGTAGGCTGGTATTGATGTTTCTTGCCTGGAGGGGGGAGGGGGGTGGTTAGTGCTGCTGGTCTTGGGTGTAGTGCAGTTGCGGCGGATGGAGAGGGTAGGGGAGGGGAGATGGGATATAAGTGGTGCGGCTTACCAGATCTGCTTACACACGACTAGGTTTGGAAGGACATCGTTGAGTGACCTATCCCAGAATGTGAGGGCGAAGATGTGGTTGCGGAGTTCGGGCGGGAGGGAGAGGAGGCGGGTTCTGCGGTTGCGTTTTGTTGCTTCTGCTTTTGCGATTTTGAGGTTGATTGCCTCGATATTGTGTCTAGTTCTCGACCTCATGCACCTGCCTTCGAGGCTGAAGGTAAAGGCATTTCTTATAGGAGGCATTCTGGGAGATTTGGTGGGAGAAGATCTGGTGGTGGGAGAGTTGGTTCGGTATGTGGTTCTATATATGCGAAAGAGACGGTGCGTTGGAGACGAGGAAGACGTTGTGTTACCGACGATGAAGACGTTATGTTGTGAATGAGAAAGACGTTATGTGGTGGACGGGAAAGAAGTTATCTCTTAAACAAGAAAGACGTTGTGTTGTGGACGAAAAGGACGTATTATACTCCAGAAAAGATTGTGCTGCGGTGAGATATAAGAAGATCCCCAGGCAGGACTTGAGGACTTGGTGTCCAAGCAGAAGGAGTGTTTAAACGGTACCTAACCCGTGATCAATTCAAGGTGTTCTGAAGGCGGATAGGGTTGTAGCTGCTACCCTACAAACGAGGCTCATCATAAGGGTGGCTGAGATCAACCTTCATTGTCAAATTGTCTCGGCCTTTCGCCCTGGAAGAAGAGAGCCATATCAGAACATCCTATTGCACCATCCTCACTCTTCCGCTGGATGGGTCGATATTTTTCTTCATATCTGAACTACTGCTTGTGGCCTGATTTGAAAAGAATACTCGCAAACACGTTGGTGTTGTCATGTGCCCCCTCATAGCTGGACAGGAGATGGATGTCAACCTGGACGGCAGATCAATTTCGTTGCTGTACAAGAGACGGATATCGACTTGGACAAGCACTTTTCTAGAGTGCGCGGCTATACAGGTGACGGATATCAACTTCGACAATTGTTTTCGTAAGATCTACAGCTATACAGGTGACAGATATTAGCTTGGACGGCTGCTTTTCGATGGATTCAAACAGCGCGAGACTCTTTCTGAGCCCAATGATAGAATAGAAAGGTCGTGTGTGTGTGGATTCAAAAGACGATAACCGCCAAAAGCAACATCTCGCACTGTCGTAAACACCGTTTCGAACACATACAAAATTAGATCATAACTAAGAATCTCGGACCTTCCAAGACAGAACGTGAGTACAGCTTATCGAGTGAGACTACTATTACTCTTTTTCCATCTTGTGTTTTCCTCTTGATCTTCCACCTCCCTTTCCTTTCTACACCTAATCCAATTTACCCACAACACTTTGATCTACTCACATTTCTCACTCGCCTGCTTGATTTCGCCAAAGTAGATAGTGATCTATCCATTTCTTCTCGCCTCCATCATGGCACCCAGAGAAAAGATCAGGCTCAGCGCTAAGGCCACAGTCGCCCAAAGGCCCCCTGATTTCACCCAAAGTTTGCTGAAACAAAGCAGAACAGCGAGAGTAGATCTTATCCATTCCTGCCGAGCTGAGAAAGTCAATCTACGAGTTTGTGTTTGAGAATGCCACGCTCAACGAGACCCTACCGATCACTACCGTCTGCCGTCAGAGTCAGATCTGGTAAGTGATACTCCTTGAATTCGCCCCGGAGCTCAAGCGCATCTACGTTTTGGGGATTGGGAGGTGGTGGGTTGAGGGTTGAGGGTTTTGCGAGTGTGCCTGGAGAGCTTGACGATGTTGCGTGGCTGCCACGAGGAAATAGCGCAATTTATGAGGTGTATGCGCGGTTGATGGACGATGAATGGGATGGGCGACGGAGCTGTCGAAGTGGAAGGTGGGTTAGTCGTACGCGGTTGAGGCGAAGTTTGAAGTACCTTAGTTATATATGCTGAGAGGAGAACAAAGAACGTTGAAGTAGTATTTGTAGATTCCCTTCCTGATTTCCGCGGACAATTAGTTGCGTTAAATAAAAGCATAGAAACAAGCAGCCAGACAGAAAGCACGACAACACGACAGATGAAACTTGATTGAAGAGGAGCGGAAAAGCGGAAAGATGCAATCTAACACGGAAAAGAAGGAACTTGGAATTCAACCAAGTCGTTCCATCGTAAAGAATGTCTTCAACTGACCACTAACGTTACGCCAACCACTCGACATCTCTGCTTCTGTTGTGGTGCTTCATATATCGAGGTGTAAGCGTAGCCGCGCTGATATAAGGTTATCACAATCACCTGGTGCTAGCAGTGCCATGACAGTTTAAGATTCTCAAAATTTCCATTCCCTTCAACTCTCATTCTCGATTACACAATTAAATCGACTTATCTTTATTCAGGCCATCATCTCCATCTCCATCTTCATCGCCATCCTTCCATCCTTCCATCCCATCGATCCCTTCTCTCCTCCTCTCCTCCTCTCCTCCTCTCCACGCACCACCCACACCCACCAATTTATCCCATCCCTTCGCAAGGTCTGCAGTCCACCAATCCATTCCAGAAATTCCAGAAATTCCTCCAGCACAGCCGAGAGTCGAGAGCCGAATTCCAGCAACAAGGGAAAAAAGAGAGAAGAAATATCAATCTTGCAGCATCGCTCGCCGCCCCATGACAGTGGAAGAAAACCCGGGAGTCGGAACAAAAATCCAGAAAAAATCTTTCTCCTTTCCATCTCAAAGAAAAGCTCTGAAGAGAGTCCCAAGAAAGTCTTGAGAAGAGTCTTGAGAAGAGTCTTGAGAAGAGTCTTGAAAAAGAGTCTTGAATCTTGAATCTGAAATCATAGAGAGACCAGTGTAGATACATACTGTCAACCGTCAATCAATGAATTCAATGAGTCCGCCTATTCCATATCCATCAGTTGTCCACCCATCCATCTTTTCATCCATCAATCAATCTCGTCGTCCATTTCCCATCCATTCGATCCGTCGTTCTCAGATTCTCGACAAAGGAGATGCCAATTAAAAAGTCCCACACCAAAAAAAAGAAGAGAAAAAGAAGAGAAAATAACAAAAAAGGAGATTCGGATAAGCCGTCAATCTCATACCCGTGCATGCATCCATACCGCCACATGGCCTCATCACATTCATCATCTTCTTCCCTCATCTTCCCTGCTTCCCTGCCCTCACACCACGCGCATCCGCCTACTTCTTCTTCTTAAACCCAAATCCGCCCAAAATCCCCTTCTGCCCTTTATCCTTATCCTTCTCCTTCCCCTCCTTATCCCTATGTTTATCCCTCTCCCTCCTCTCGCCCATCAACCCCCCTACGACGCCCTCCCGCTCCACCCGCTCCATCTTCATCGGTAACCGCATCTCCATCCGCGGCAGCGCAGTCGTGCCCTCCGCGTCATCGCTACTAGCGCCTATTTCCTCGCTCTCGGGCGTTCCAGTTCCGGTCCCCGTTCCAGTGTTCAGACCGAGATTAACAGAACTGCCCTCGCGGCTAGTGAGAGTGGGCCGCGAATGGCTTCGCCCGTATCCGTTGCTGCTGTTGCCGCGGATCGTCGAGTTGGGGTCGTAGTCTCGGATCTGCTGTTGGGGATGAGGCGGAGGCTGGTCGCCGTAGTCGGAGGAGGGGTTTGTGTATTCGGTCGCCGCGCCCATGCCAGCGCTGCCGCTGCCGCCTCTGCCAGCCGAGCTGTCGGGCGGGGTCGAGCCCTCGGCGATGGAACCTTCGGCGCTGGGGACGCTTGGCGTGTATTGCGACGTTGGCGCCGAGGCGGAGCGGTTCTTGAGTGCGTCTTTGCGGGTTTGGAGGCTGTGACTGCTGGGTTGATGCTGGTGTTGGGATGACGAGTGTGCTACTCTGCGAGAGGAGGGCGCGCTGGTGGCGAGGGCGGTGGCTACAGCGTCGGGATCGTGGCGTTGTTGGTGGAATTGTTCTGGGTGGCGCGTGTCGTAGGGTTGTTGCTGTTGGTAGGCGATGTGTTGGGGTGGAAGACGCTCGCGCTCGTGGGAACGCTGGCGTTGTTGCTGTTGAGAAGCGATGTGATGTGACGATATTCGATGGCTCTGCTGAAGCTGTCGTTCCTGCTCTTGAAGCTGTCTATGACGGTGTGAATTGATTGAAGCAGCTTCTAGTTGCTCAATCAGCTCCACCCACCGAGTTTCATCATGCTCTTCGGGTCGTTCAGCTCTTTCGGCGTGCTCTAAGCAATCAGTAGTGCGCTGTTTCAACGCAAGGCAAAGCTGGTGAAACTTGAGAAGATCGCCATCAATGTGCTCTACTTCCGCTTTCTTTGAGCATTCAAGCCACAAATCAACCAATGCAGCAAAGTTCCTTGCATGGTCGATCAAATACGGCAAGCTCGGGAACCCTTCTCGTGAAGCCGGAGGTAGTCTTTGTAGGATCGCGAGAGGAGTCGAGTACCCCGGCTGAATGGTGACGAGAGGAGTTGAGGATGAGGTAGGAATAGAGCATACGCCGTCGATGAAGTCCTTGAAGGGCTGCCGATGGGTGGAGAGGAACGCATTCATAGGCTCCATCCAGTGCTCTTTAGTACCAAAGGTGGACAGATTGGCGAGCCCTTGGAGAGACTTGGCGATGAGGGTAAGCGTTCTTCGGCCGGCAGGCTTGGGATGATCTACAATGGGTTAGCACTATGATCGAAGTTCAAGCAGACGGCATCCATACCTTTGAGTAGCCCAAACAATTTGGGATTGAGCACAGCCGGGCAGAAGAAGCGGAGAAATAGGAAACCCGAGACACTGCTGTATTGCACTGTCCGCAAGAAGTCGCCATATCGGTCCTCCGCACAAGCTCGAATGTGCCTGAAAATCAGTCTCAACTCGGGCGGACACCTGGCAGCTGAAGCAGATATGCAATTCCAACACTGCTCAGTCAGTCGCATGAGCTTCTGCCAGTTTCTTTCCATGTCTTGGCCAGGAGCAATCCGGTTGGGGTCGACTTCGCAGTCGGGATCTTTCTCGCTGATCTCCTTGATTTTGTCTCCGAGTGTTTCTTCCAGGTACTCCTTGCCCAGCCTCTTCATGTGGAAATCAACCGCTTTGGTAAGCAGAGTATTGCCGCGGAACAGCAGATTCGCTTCGAGTGTGGCGGACTTCCCCAAATCTCGCAGAAGCAGTTCACGTTCCACGATCGAATTCTTAGACTCGTGCGATTCATTCGAACCCGCTCGTTTACTGAATCGCATCCGGTTAGCAGGCGTCTCCTTGATAGTCCCGTCAATTTCCTCTTCGATAAGCGCCATGATCCATTCGCTAGCCTGGCCAGACACCTGAAAGATGTTGAGCAGACATTCAGAGAGACGCTTCAGTTCTCCAGGGATCATCTGCGCAACTTGGTTCGTCAAGCTGTTCGAGAAGCGGTGCAGGAGCTCAGACATGGGCTGGTAGTCCCGCGCCATTAAAATGACACATTCTTCAACTCGAACGCGCACGAGCATGTCTCCAACGGTTCGGCCATATGGGTCCAGTAGTGGCCACCATTTTTCAACCTCCTTGGACGTGTCCAATTCATCAAGGTAGATGTCAAACTTCCCGACTGTTTCGTCGAGGCTGACTCCAGTCTGGCCACCCACGCCATTGGTCCAGTCTGCAGGGTCCCAGCCTCGCGTGGTCCCATGCTTGCGAGAGGAACGCTCATTCTGAGGAGGGCTTGGAGGCCTTTTCTTGAGTGACACTGACGCAACCGTGAGAGCCGCAGGCAGGTCGAGAAAGTCAAATTCTTCTGCCCAAAAAGGATTAGTCGATTCGGTCTTCGTCAAGGTACGTGCTCGCGTCTCGCCATCGAGGAAGATCTCTGCATAGTATCCCCCATGCTGATCCATGGGGAAGCTGTCGTGGTTCGAGAAGGTGTCCATTCTCGGGCTCAGCGGAGCCAGCATCTTCGATTCAATGATTCTGAAGGAGAGCGAGCGCTCCATGCGAAACGCTTCCGATGCCGTGCCTGGCAATGAGGAGCGGGATCCCTGCGAGGAGTTCATGTCTTCAGTGTTGAAGAACTTTGGCGGGCCGTAAAGCTGCGGAACTGTGAATGCGCGAAGGAGGACTAGCCACACCTCGTACAGAACACGAGACTCGAGAGAAAGGAATATTGGTTGAGGTGATGAAGTTTCGGTTGTTTTGGAAGAATACTGGGGGTATATCGCTATGCAAAAGTCGTTATCGAGGACGGAAGGATCAAGTCGTTGGACGGCGCATCGTGAGAGTTGACATAGCTGGATCACAGACACCAATGTGACGTCTAGAAACTCGTCAGTAAGAGAATTCGACAAAGGACTGCAAGTCGACTCACCTGTATCCGAGTACAGCTTCAACTCGCCGTTTTCTCGCAAAGTGCAGGACACGCGCCGCCACCTGCGGGAGCCAATGCTCTGTATCTTGGTAGACTGAGGTCGACCTGATCGCGGCGTCCCAGCATTACTGTAGGAAATGTTGGTGTCCCAAAAGATCATCTTCCCGACTTTGATGATAGGCGCTTCTTTCAACAGGGAAACCTCAGAGTGTCTCCGGTTGTCTGTCAATCGGCGATCCGACAACGGCGTCAACTGCGGCTTGGCCATCTTGTTCTTGATTCCCTTGGGTCGCATGGGATGCCAGCAGAGGAGTGCGGCAAACCACGATTCGAATTCGTCGTCAGAGTGCGGTCGCAGGTGAACTTCCATGTTCGAATTGTGTGGCCTGACGTCTAGGAACGGCATGCGCGCCTCATCATCAAAGCTCATCTTCACCCGACAACCGCGCAGATCCGGCATCAACGTGCGGAACGAGAATTCGCTCTTCCGCTCATACACCAAACTCCCCGCTTCGTCGTTGATGCTACAGTATGCTAACGACCACGGATCATTCTCACCCCTCCGAAACGCAAGCATGCCCTCCATCCGCCCGCACGAAGATCGCATCAATTGCAGTATTCTGCGTGCGTTGGCGGCCAGGACAGGTCTGCGTGCGGGCTCTGGAGGAGGAGTCTCGGATTGAAGAGGTGGCGCCTCACGAGGTGCAGTTTTGACGAGGCGGTTGCGGCCGGAGTTGGTGGGCTTCACCGGCGAGATGGGCGCGGATGTGGGCTGGGAAATGGTTGACGGATGGCCGATGGACGTTACCATGTCTTCTATCGCTCCATACCCAGACGACCCCGCAGAATGTACAGATCCTACACGCTGACGACCAATTTGAAGCAGGCTCGTCGGAGACGTATCTCTCTTGCTCCGATCTTCGAGCGTCCTTGTCCTGGGCCTGCCGCTCGACTGGCGCAGGGACTGTATAGATTCGCCTCTTCTGTCATCCGAGCTGGCCCGTACCAGATATCCGCGCGAGGAGTTGGAGACGCTCCTCAACGTACTCGGCGATTTGGCGGGCGAAGAGGTCATGTAAGACTCCTTCGCATCGGGCGTGTCCATGGCATGGCCCTCAGGTATCGAGTCGGGCGTCACAGTGCGAATGGTAGAGCGGTTAAGACTCCGATTCGCATAGATTGGATCCTCTCGTTTTCTTTCCTGGCTGCTTCCTGGCTCATTGTACCCCTGGGGTTTCTTGCGCCGCTGCGGTTGCTGTTGCTGCCGACCGGGGTCCATTGCTGCGCGACAGCCGATGGCCTACGGCCTTCACGACCTAAGATGCCCCTGTGTTTCTCTATATCTTTTTTGATATTGCTTGCGCTTGTATGGAGGGAATGGACGAGTCGTTTGACGGGAAGAGGAGCGGTGACAAACGGGAACCAGGATGCGTGAGACGACGCTGCATTGGTTCTGAACGGCGAAAACGGGACAAGAGGAGGATGTGCTCGTCCGAACAGCAGCGACAGCAAGGGTTGTATGCGATTTTGCAAGGCAGCGCTCAAGCTCCAGAGGAGAAAAGTGTAGACACTGTCTCAAGCCAATGTCCGGGGCCAGTCGCGCTGGCGGCGCCGCATGACCCTTGGGAGGGAGAAGGTAGGTGGGTAGACAGGTAGGTAGGTGGAGGGAGGGTCGGTCGATGGATCCAGACGGTGTGGTAGCGGAGGACAGTGTCGAGGGAGTTCTGGTGGAGATTGTGTGTGCGATTGTGCGGTGGTGAGGGTTGCGAAGGTTGTGCCTGGGTGGAGGTCTAATCGAGGCTACTAGGGAGGTTTAGCGCTTGCTCGTGCTAATCAACCTCCTACGACTGCAGACGACAGGGAATGAATCAATTGTACTAAGTCCTGCCTGTGGGTCCATCAGACGGTGCTGGACGCATTGTTGACACTTTTGTCGTACTCCAAAACATTTATCATTCAGCGGTAGGACAATGGCTGTTTTTCGTTTCTTCGCCTCTTGTCATGCGTACCTCAACCTCGAATGTCTACGACATATCCAGTCCTTGTACTACTAGTCCTATGGACGCTATTCTTGTGCGTGGAAAGTGTCTTGAGATGCTCATAACCAAAAATACCAACATGAAAAGCTGTTCAGACACCAAATCCCCCAATTGAATCTCTCAGCAAACAACAATCGCCTTTGCTCTCCTCTCTAAAGTCTCTTTCGAATTTTCCTAGCCTACCAAGCTTGCAACACAGCTGCTCTGGTACCTCTGGATCTATCTGGGAAGACAACAACGAGGAGAACTGGCAAGATTCTACTTTCTAAAGGAGAATATGCATCCGAAAAAGCCACAGGCAGATACAAATCCACATTCGAAGCAGCAGAACGGGCAGCCCTGACAGCAACATGAAGAAGTATGAAAACGGACATGTACCTGAATGCCACCAGAAGTTCACGCTAGGCCACAAGAAGATGCCCGATACCGTAACAAAATTTAGTCTCGGAATATTAGATGCGGGCCGAGCCCCTTAACCCGTCGGCCACTCGCAGGCCGCAGACACGCACCAAATCAAACCTCCGCAAGGCCATGACCGGCGAATATCAGACCTGTGATCCACCGGTCCTCGCAGACGAAACACGCTGAAGAATGGCATATCCGAGTCCGACTTCTCCACTACTTCAACTGGACAGCACGAGACCATCCGCCCGCAACGCGTCCCCATCCCTCGACCTCCTCGGCAACCCACGTACTCGTATTCCCCACATGCCTCCCATCCGTCTCTCTCCCTCCAGGCTCCCACTCTTCCAACTTCCCACCCTCATGCCACACCACAGCCGTCAGTCAGCCTCCCCCTATGTGAACACATCCCGTTCCCTTGCCCACTCAACCTCGTGATCTCCCGCAGAAGCTCTCCCACCTCGCCACCTCAACCCCCATGTCCCCCGTATCAGACAAATTCCCGCTCATCGCCGGCAGGGCCAGATCTGCTCCAGCATCTGCCCTCGTCAGCTCTGGTATCCAGGAACCTGTTCAGTATCTTATTGGCTCTTCCTCGTCTGTGGATACCAGCTCACAAGGAAAGGTACCTGGTACCTCATACCCGTCCGCAGCACTGACCAGTTGGTGGTAGCTATATGTACAAGTCGGTAAGGCAAGGCGCCACGCAACGCACGACCACGCACTGTCTGTGCCGGGGGGGGCTCGAGAAAATTTATATCAGCTCCACTGCAAAGTCCTTATCGGGGATTATACATCTCTTTACTTGCGACAGGCGAGCGCGGTGTTTCATCGCCGCTGGGGAAGTTCCAAACCTTCAATAGCCTTTCGTGCGAGCTGCCAGAAAGGTCCAAGTGTTGCGAGATAGGAACTTCGACGCTCGAGTCTCGACGACGAGTAGGAATGCCTGTAGGTTGCCAGGTATCGTTGTTCTCGGTACGGACGTCTGGCTGCCTCGCCTCGGTCGGCTGGCAACGTGTCGTCTCGTCTCGAGTGGCGGGCCGAAGTTTTCATCTGTACCCGAGTATCCTGACAAAGTCGCGTGTCTGTGGTGGTAGCCCAGGCGATGGTGTTTCTCTCCTCCTTTTGATACCAGCGCCGAATCGGCGCGAGTAGCGAGACCCGCTCTTGCGGATGTAGCTAGGGTGTCTGGCTATTCGAAAGCTCATCTGCGATATGCAGAGCCAGCTTGTTACCCGGTTCAGGTTGTTCTTTTCTTCAAAGTCCAGGTAAGTACTTGAGCGAAAGGCGTGAAAACGCTAGGTAGTAGACCTCAAGTACTTTCAATTCTTCGTAATCCTCATCCGAGTCTTCTACCTCCCGTCTTTTCCTACTCCCACAAAGACGAACCCATTCCACCCAGTCCCAGCGTCGAAGAATCCCACCAACCAGCCTCCCAACATTCTCCACTCCGCCTCAACACCAACACTTCCCTCCCCAAACAAGACCATCTCCCTCCCCCCAATTTTATCCACCTATCTCTTCCTACTATTTCCCTCTCCCCCCACCTTCTCAGCTAACAATCAGGCTGGCCATGAGCTGACATGTCAAACCACCACTCACCCTCCCCCACCAGGACCATCCCAGCCGCGGGGCCTCCCGCACATCTGTCCGAAACTAAAGTAAGCTTTTTGCATGAAAGCTTGGTGTTGTGAGACAGGTGGATGGCGCGTCGGTGTTTCAGATGTTTTAGGGATCTGTTTAACTGTTTGTGGGTGGCTGAGGGAGGAATGGGAATGGGGGAGGTGGTGCGATGCGATGTGATGGGGAGGGGAGTGGAGAGAGTGGGTGGCGAGGGATCCATGGTCTGATCTGTTTTCATAACAAGTATAAGATTGGAATGGGGTAGGAATGGGTTAGGATGGGATAAAACAGAGGAGTGGAGGAGACGGTAAGGGACTCAAGGATATAGGGCGTAGCTACGGAACGACATGTCTGATAGGTACCTAGGTATAGTATATAAATGGTTTACACAACAGGTGTTATAGGTATAAGGTATACAGAGAGAAGACGTGCCTTCTCTCCCCCCAACTTCCTACTCCACATCCCTAAGTTGAACGTCCGGTTACTCCCTCCAGTACTTAGACAACGACAATCATCTCCAGGTCTAATATCCAGTCGCTATCGATCCTCACCTATACATCCAATTTTCGTACTTTCTACAATATCCAAATCAGTATCCTTGAACTAGCTCCCTCGAAACTATCACTTGTGAGGCTAGATGTCATCTCCTTTTTCAACTCACCTCACAGTCTCACCTCCTGCGAGTCACTCTACTATTTCACTTTACTTTTCTATTTTACCCCGCTTTGCTAAATTAGTTTAGTAGTAGAAGTTACTAGCTCCCATGCAAGTCGTTGTTGTTTAGGAGATATATATCCGTCTATTAAGCAGCTGCTCCACGTCACAAGCACAATATAGAATGCCGAAAGACATGAATCTTAAGGTGTAAAGCATAAATGCAATTCGTGGTATGCAGGTACCTATGTACTCATGATGTCTCCATCGAACATCCACCAATTAACAAAAGAACGCGGGGGACTGGGTAGCGACATCCTACTCTACTCATGTTGTTTCCATCCCATTAGCCTCAGCCCCGAAAGATGAGAGAAGACGACGTTGATCATGAACGCATTTGACTATGCGATGGGGAATAAAGCCAAAGCCAAGACCAAAACGCCGTGAGGAGGTATCCCGTTAATGCAAGCCCAATCATTATCCCACACCATTATCCACAACCTCACCTCAATCAATCTCATACTCATCATCTTCATCCCTCCCACCCCTAACAGTTCCCCTCTTCCTCGCGCTACCCTTCCAATGCTGCACAACCCTCATCATAGCCGGCAATGTCCCGCCCACAACATCATTCTCCTCATAATGTCTCACAAACCCCGCCCCGAGCACCCTCCTCAGCCCCTGCAAGCGCAGCAGCTTCCACCAGCGGTCAATAGGCATCTCGCCGGTGCGATGAATACGCACCGTCATGCGGGTGCCGTAGCGCCTCCCCTCGCCGTCGAGAGCGGTCGAGTAGCGTGGACCCCGCGTAGGGTTCTCAACGCTGTGGACGATGTCGCTGAAGTTGCCGTGAAGGCATTTGCGGTCCTTCTTTGAGATGGAGCGGGCGGATGTGCGGGCGAGGGAGGAGAGCTTTTCAAGGAGTTGGTCGGTTCGGCGGTAGACTGTGTACCTCTGAACGTAGGTTGGGGCGTTGGGATCGCGGATCTCGCCGTCGTCGGAGGAAGTTCTTTCTTCGTCCGAGGGCGGTTCTTCGTCGTCGCCCAGCTCCGTGTGGCTCTTCTCGTAGAGCATGGCGATGTTCTCGCCCGCAGCGATGGCAACGGCTGGGTCGGCGGAGTCAAGTTGCTCGACAAAGGCGTCCATGGCGGGTTCATTTATGACTTCGAGGTCGTCCAGGTCGTCAAGCTTCGTGATGAGGAAGCCCCATTCTTCAAGGGCGGCGATGACGCATTGGGCGTCGTCTTCAGCCTCGATGACAGCGCCGTCGGATTCAACGATGGAGAGGAGGTATTCCATCACTTCCATCATATCTTCGTTACCGGCCCCCCCGAAGAAGGTAGCCACGGAGAGAGTGCGGATGGCAGCAGCCTTGGTTGGGAGAGATTCGCTGGCGTCGATTATGCGTCTCAGCTGTTGCTGCAAGCTGCCGTAGAAATTGTCCGAGGGATCGGTGATGATGGTTGTAGACAGAGCCCGGAGAGCGAGGGCAGTCTCCCTCTCGCTGGACTCAGCCTTGACGCTCTTCATAAGGCCGGGGATGATCTCGGACATGCGGCTGTGAAGGATGTCTTCGGTGTATTGGGTGGTGATGTAGTAGAGGTAACCGGCGAGAGTCTCCTCACGTCCTTGGACGCTGCTTCGCTTGCGGTCGATGATCTGCTCGATGCGGGTTTCGAGCTCGTCCCTCCACTTCGCTGGAGGTGGTCCGATGCCCTCGCCAGCGAGATCGTCACCCCAGAGAGAGGCGCTGTCTTCGAAGGCGAGCAGCTCGTCGATGGAGTTGGCGCTGCAATAGGTTAGTCTACAGCTCAAGTAGAGCTACAGTAGGTACTGCGTACCTCCAGGCGGTGGTATCGCTCATGGCGTCCTCGTCGTCTGACGCCTGCCTGCTAGCATTCCTGGAGGTCGTTCGCGAGGCGGCAGCGGAAGGATTCTTGGAGCCAGCAGCAGAGGTGCTCTTCGACCCAGCAGCAGAGCCGTCGTCGGGTACAGCAAGGCTCTTGGAGCCAGCAGCGATTTTGCCGCGGGCCTTGCGGGACACGGTCTTGTTGCTCTCGAGAGCCTGACGACGAAGGTCGCGCATGTTGGTGTGGCTTGAAGTGTTTGGTGCTAGCGATAGAGTGTAGCGAGTATGTTTCGGTGCGTGAGAAGGCTTTCCTTATGTCAAGGAGTGCGGTGGTGAGCAGTCGATGTATTTCTATTTCGGTGGCGACGGAGATAGCTTTGTAGCGGAGGTCGAGTTTTCAAGTTCCATGAGTCGAAGGACGTGGATATTTGCATGCTTATATACTAGGACAATTTTCTGGAAATAAGGTCGCTCTGACGGCCGTTGGTATTGTGAGGTGGACGTTGCGATGTGAGAACGGTGAGGATGGTCGTGAGGTGGACGTCGAAGACAGTAATTCTTGTAGGCGGGTAGCGACGTCGACGTCTTATTGTTGGTGGGGGAGACCTGGGGAGTGCGCGCTTAGCTTCCCCACAAAGTTTGCATCACATTGAATATCACCGCCCTTGAGTCATGTGCATCTTCACATGTCACACATATCACGAAAATGATTACATAAGGATAGCAATGGCTTGCAGGTGGTCACTTGCAGGTGCTGTGGATGCAGCAGCAGCTGAGCGTTAATAAGAGAATGATGAGATCCATTCTAGTCACGTGACATGCAATGATCAGGACTGGAGGCCGAAAGAAGTGCAAAATAGATTCAAAGAGCCGCCCTATTGGGGTATTCTCCGTGAGTCCATAGTCGCGTCATCATCAGAGTAGTTTGCTTTCAACTTTTCCCCACCCCCTCCAGAAGAAGAAAAATAGGTAGCCATGTCGAAAAGAGGTGGAGAGAAAATGCTCGAGTCATTTGGTAGAAGAGAAGGAAAAACAGGAACAAACGACGACAACGCAACCAACCAAAGAAAACGGACCGAGAAAAACAGGACTAAGACGCTCGCTGGGTCGGGCGAAGGAAACAAAGACAGTCGGAGCTCGTCTTCTCAGACAAGTTGTTGTGCCGCATCCACGTTTGCCAGCGGCAAAACGGTCCGCGCACCCGCCCAACCCCCTTTCCTCCTCCTCCGACCAAAATTCGCAACTCGCAGAAACACCAGTGTAGAACGGCCAACAGCGAACAGCCAACACGCAAACCTTCAAACACCACCTCAAGCAGCAGCGCCCTCCTCCCCCACCGCCCTCCTCGCCGGCTTCCTCTTGGACACGTCCATACTGTGGAAACTGCGCATATGCTCTTTCAAATGGTCCTTCCTCTTGAACCCACGGTCGCCCTTGCGGGCGCAACGCTTGACCCCACATGGGTGGAGCGTGAGCTCCTGCTCGTTGTGCACGCAGTCGTAGTGGCGCTGACAGTCGGCCTTGCGGCTGAAGGTCGCGCCGCACCCATCTTGCTTGCAGACCCACGACTTGGGGTCTTTCTTTGCTTTGGTGCTGCTGCGGCGGGTGGTGGAGCGGCTTTGGCTCGTTGTATTGCTCCTGCTGTTGGTTGTGGCAGGTGCGTTGGAGGGCCCGGCTTCTGGGGTGTGGGAGGCTGAAGGCGTGTCTGCTTCTTCGCCGTAGCCGGGTGTGGTGGAAGATGGGGTTGGGGAGTAGGCGCTTCGCGAGTAGGCCTGGTGCATCTCGGGCATGATAGGCTGGTGGTTGGGATGCTGCTGCATTGGCGCTGGGTGAAGGCTGTCCACGGCGATCATGGGAAGAGACCTGTGAGGATTCTGGCTGGTCATCTGGCTCGGCCACTGTGGAGCATGAGAGGGGCCCGCAGTTGTATACTCTTGAGACGTCGACTGGAAGCCGGAGTTGGGGTCCATGCTGGGCGAGGGCAAGTGGGTGTTTGACAACGAGGACGTGTATTCCGAGAGAGTTCGTGGTTGCCTCGAGGAGTCCTGCTGGATATACCTGGCGTACTGCACTGGAACTTGCGGGTACTGCGGAACGTTATTTATGAAGTTGTAGCCCTCGAACGATGTTTGCGATGGGCTCAAGACGTAGTCCTGTTCATAGTCTGGAAGTGAGGCACGCCCGATGGCATGATAGTACGCTGCTGTCGGGTCCTCGGCGGCTTCGTACTCGCCACTGTACGGGGCCCACTGCGTGGAAGGGTTAATGACCAAAGATAGTTCGGGCTGCTAGACCAATTCACAGTACCTGGGAGGAGCGTTCGGGCGCGTAGTTGTTGTAGCTCATCACGGAGACTTGGACGCAGTTTGGAGACAATTGGTTGCTTCACCAAAGACTGGATAAGAGACTGGAGCAGCTTGCAGATCTGGAGAGGAGTTAGCTTGATGATGTATCGATGAAGATTGCGGCCCAACTTCTTCAAGTGGATTCCTCGACGGGAAAGGCTGTCTAGTTTGATGCGTGGTCAGGGAGAAGGGGTTGAGCGTAGACCAGCCAGGTGTTTGCGGTGCACAAAGGAGATATTTAACACCACTCACCACTGATCCCTCAAGGATTTAATTTCCGCATTAGTTTAACAGAGCATATGTGCTGGCCGATAGCATTTGCCTTCTGTAGAACACGAAGTGAAGGGGGGAGGACGAAAGCCTTCTACGAGACGGCGATGAAGGCAGTGAAGGGGCAGGTAGGGACGCAGCAGCAGAAGCGTGACAGGAGGGAGGAGGGAATATGGGGGTGAGGCGACTATTCAGCGAGAGTGGGCGCAGGCCGGGGGGGTTGATTGGGAAGAGAGCGTGGAGAAGCGGGTGTAGTGCAGGGAAGGTCGCATTCTTCAGCACCAGCTCGAAAAGGGCAAGTTGACTGGCTCCGCATCTCCCAGCCAAGAGGTTTGACGGGCCGCCTCGGCTTTTGCAGTGTTTTTCCATCCATCCCATCATGGTGAGAGCAGTCCGAGTGAGCAATATGCAGCCGGAGTAACGTGAGCGTTGCTGCAAGCGCCTCATGCATTAGTATTTGATATCGTCTGACTCAGGGACCGAGCATGCGAGCCCAGCAGAGTGCAGACAGACCATGGCTGGAGCCGACGAACGAGGAGCGCGCGTTTGTGGGTGGATGGCAGGTGGATGGATTGGGGATGGGGTCGCGGGTTGCTGTGCCGCACAGCGCTGATGATCAGAGGTTTGATGTGAGCGCGGGCCTGTCGGCACACGATCGAGCGGGATGGGAGGGGGGTTTTGGAAGGATGCTGTGGCTTGCCGGCAGGAACAGTGCCAGCGGAGCAGAAGCCCTCGTCCTCGTTTTGTTCGCAACATTGGATAGAGTTGTTGGGGAGGAGTATACGGACAGGCTGGACAGTCGACGAGGCTCGCAGTCTGCCTCAAGCGCGCAGGGCGAAGCGCGGCTGCGAGATCAAAGACGACCTACAGCATCGGGAGCGCGTCTGTGCCGCATCGTAATAATGGACCGGGTGCCTCCGCCGTCCCATGATAAAGCATTTAGCTCCAATTGCCTTGTTGCTGGTGCACTGGTCGTGCCGGCGCCGGGGTTGGAGAATTGCTGCGAGTTGCCTGCTTTTTTGAGGCGAGGACTGAGGCTTGAACCGTTTGCCTGTCAGTCTCCACGTCGTCTCCACGCTCCACGCTCCACGCTCCACCTTGCCCCAAGTCCACGAATGGCGGTATAAGGCAAGCAAACATCCAAGCCGCTGCATCTGGCCAGGGCGCCTGCTCTCGTCTGCGTCGGTTTTCCTGGCCTCGCCCGCGAGCTCGTGGTGCTGGGGTGGGCCGAGCGAGGACTGTATATCGGTCAAAACACTACACCACCGCTACCATGGCACCACCAGTCACCACCCATCAATCTACACGGTGGCTGAAGCAGAAAAGGAAGGACAAAGGGATTTGCAGCCGCGGCTAATAACCGCATGCAGTACGAGCCTGCTTCTTCCGCAAGACCAGCAGCCAGCAGCCAACTCTTTACAAGGATGGGGTCCTGGCATGGTGTCACGTCGGTGCACGATTCGCACTGCAAGCGACTTGTTTGCTCTGAAATTCTCTCAGTGAAGAAGATCTGCATATACTGTGCAGGTGGTCATCCTTGTCAAGTACCAAACTACATGGACACGGCGCAACTCACTCTACCTTACAACAAGGTTTCCATTACCAGACTCGCGACCGTAGCAGTAGCAGTGAATAACAACTTCAGACAAGATCCTCCGCGGCCAATTATCACAGGTCATCCTCCAGGTACTTGTAGTGAAACCTGAAATCTCCTTTCCGCCGGTTCATCCTGCAACCCGTGTTAGCTGTGATCCGCCCATTCGCTACCCCAGTACTGACCAAGTGCTCTCGTAGTCGAAGAAGCGATACGTTCCTTGCTCGTAGTCCTCCGTGATCGACTTGGGCTCCTCGTGGCGCTGGAACCACGTCTGGTACTGCTTGTGGAACCTCCAGCTCTGCGACTTGAGTGCTTTGGCGGCCAAGTATTGCTGGTAGGTCCCCTGGCGGTAGTAGAAGGCATAGAAGAGCGTGTCCGTGTCGACCCGAGAGTACAGCCTGGGATCGTCGAAGATGGCGAGCGGCTCCTGGGGATAATGAGGCGGCGTGTAGGGGTACGGGTGCGCCGGCTTGTAGTGGCGGGGACGCTCCGCATCGACCGCGTCCGGAGCCGTTGCATGCGACGCCGCCAGCATGCGCTCGTCAAGCTTCCTCGACTCGTCGTTCGCTTCATTCCTGGTGGCCTCGAACGACTCGAGCAGGTCCTGGAGGCTGGACGGGAGGTGATATATAGACTCCTCCTCGATCTCTGAGTGTGTGTCTCCGTTGGTTAGCGCTGGCGTTGCTGGCTGAACATCATCTGGACTGCGCTCCGCCTGACTACCCTTCTCTCCAGGCTTCTGCATGTTCGAAGTGTCCAACGCGGGGGTGGGTGGGATACTGCTGCTTTCGGTGCTGGCCATCGCGACGCTCGCTTGGCTAAGGGTAGGAGACTTGATAGAAAGAGAAGATACCTCTGTGGGGACCGCGGGCTTTGGAACAGAGGGTGTGGCATGCGTTGGCGCAGGGGAGGTGACTGAACTTGCTTTGGGGGCTGCGGCAGCGGTCATCGGTGACAGACCAGTATTAGCCTCAGAAGCACTTTCCTTGGGCACGCGAGGAAGGGGGGCGATACCGATACCGTTCTTGTCACTCGCGGCAGCCGCCGCTGCGGCCGAGGCATACTTGAGGGGCTCTCCTGGCGCCCTGTTGGGGATGGGAGCTGGCTTCATGTTGTTCGCTGCGACTCCATTAGTGACACTGGGGAGGGGCGTGTTGAGAGTTGCAAGCGCAGGCAAGGGCGACTTCAGCTGTGCTGATGGCCTCCTCGCCGCGGGATTCGTCTCTGAGATGGACCCTGATTTTGGCTTGCCTGCGTGTTTTGTAAGGTTGTTGACCCTCTTGAAGGCGTTGTTGTGGATGAAGGTGAATGTACCTGTTGGTGCTGCGACTGCGACAGAGTCTGGGGGTTCTTCTTGGACAGACTGTGCGTCCTGTGACGAGGTGTGGTCGTTGTCGTTGCCCATTCCGAACAGCTCCTCCTCGTCCTGCAGGTTGAGATCGTCGTACATCGTATCATCCTCCATGAAGTCCACCTCTTGGTTCTGCTCCACGTAGTACTTGATGCCCTCTTCCAGCTCCTTGACCTGGTCCGCCTCGACACTGCCGTTCTCCATTGCGCGCAGTATCAGCTCCAACTTGTTCTGGTGCCACTTGTGCCGCTCCGTCACTCTCTCGAGCTCTGCAATTCGATCTGCTTTTGCTGTGTCTTTCTTGCCCTTCTTGACCGTCGCCTGGAGCGCCTCGGCGTTGGCTTCGGTGGTTTCGATCTGGAGGGCGATTTCTTCGAGCATGTTGCCGAGGAAGCTGATGACATCGGCTCGTTCTCGCTCCTTGGGGTCGAGCTTAGCTTGTGCGGATAGACCTTCCTTGGAGAACGCCTTGGTCTTCATTTCCTTCTCGACGGCCTTGAAGAGCTCCATTTGCTGGAGACATGTTAGTATGCATCTCCAAAAAGTAAACAAACAATGGAGTGCACTTACTGTCTCAATCAGCTTCCTGTGATCCAGCAATGGCTTCTTGTCCTTGATGTCGTTCGATTGGGCCCATGTCTTGATCTGGTCGCGACTCCGCTGCAGCTTCTTGATCTCTTTCTTCAGCGAGTCCTCCAGCTTTTCCTTCTGTGACGGATTGGTGCATGTCTGGATCTTGTCGTAGATGCCCTGGAAGGCCTCGACACCCTCCTTGACCTTCTTGAAGCATTTGTCGAGCTCGTTGGCGAGCTTTCGGGCGGCCATGGCGTCGAAGCAGCCTCGCGTGCGGCGGTGCGATCTGCTCGGAGGTTGTGTTGTACGTGGATTTCGTGCCGCTGATGGGCGAGGGAGTGAGTTGGGCGATGCGGATTCGCCCAGCTGACGTCGTGAATGAGAGTGTTGAGGATGTTGTCGGGGGGGTTCGATTGAATGGGTGGTGTCTCTCAAAGGTTGCTGGCTTGATAGCGCGCCGCGTCGGATAAACCCCGGCCCGAAAGATCGCGTGAAGTGGAGCGGAGACAGAGTGGGAGATTGGTGAACGGACGTTTACGCGTCGATATTATTGCAGGTGAACCCCTCCCAGGGCCCATCACATATTGCTCCGACGACCGGGACTGATAGGCGCCATGCCAGAGTACCAGACAACGTTACGCTGACACTTCAACCCCCCTTCCCCCCATACATACCTAGGATATGAAAGCTGTCTTGCAGCGGGTGAAATCCGCATCCGTTTCCGTCGACGACAAACTGATCTCGGCCATCGGCAAAGGCATTCTTGTGTTTGCTGCCGTCGACAAGGATGACACAGTCAAAGATGCAGAAAAGGCTGCGGCCAAACTGCTGACGATCAGGCTGTGGGATGATGAAGAGAGCGGCGGAAGGGTAAGGACATTCTCTTACTTGGTCTGCTATTTACAACCCTGATCTGATCATGTCTTAGTGGAAGAAGAACGTGAAAGACGTGGACGGGGATATCCTCTGTGGTAAGAGTCACCCGTACCTGGAGTACCTCCGATAGGGGCTCGAATTTCTTTCTTGAATACTCTCTCATCCTTCCTCTCAGTCTCGCAATTCACTCTCCTCGCGTCCACCAAAAAGGGCAACAAACCAGACTTCCACAAGTCGGCGCCTGCCGAGAAAGCCAAGGAGCTCTACAAAACCTTCTTCAGAAAGGTGCAAGAACTCCACGGCGAGGAAAAAGTCAAAGACGGCATCTTCCAAGCAATGATGGACGTATCACTCGTCAACGACGGTCCGGTGGGTGTCAACTTTGAAAGTCTGGACGGCGCGGTAAATGCTCTTCACCTTTCCTGCGCCGTCCGTGAGAAAGCATTGCGCTGACATGCTGTTCAGGTCACGCTCGAAATTGACACCATGCCGCCCGAGATGGACACTCCAGGCGTCTCTGGCTCGGGCGGCGTCGCGACGGGTGAGCACCAGTTTGGCTTTGGTGATCTTACGGGGAACATGCAGAAGATCAGCAAGACGTTTGAGATTCCGGCAGAGTTGCTGGAGTAGCGTTGCGAAGCGCATGTCTCACGACTGATGGATTGGAAGCATAGCACGGCGTTGGGTTTAGAAGGGCTGCATTCTTAGGTTCGATGGGCGTCATACAGACGAGCAATGTAGATCATGGATGTCAGGTAGATTTCGGGTTTGATTTCGATAAAGTCCTTGTCCTTCTCCAACACGGATCTCCCGTCTGCTGCTATGCGGATTGATTTTCCTGAAGCCTGTATCCGATCATGTTAGTGCGGGATCTGGGAACATGGCAATGATATCAGACCCTTTCGATATTTGGATTTCCTTCCAATGTAACTCTCTATTTTGAAGCGGTTGAGATTATGAAAGTAGGTACGTCTAGAGAAAAGGTTCAGATCCTGAGCAATACATCTCCAAAATACAGATTTTGCCTCGTCCCAGACAGCTCCACAAGAGATGAATCTTGCGAGGTCGCTTTTGTAGAATTGATCGCCAGGAACCTTACGCACAGCGGGCAAGCGCGGGGCAGACTGCTTGGCAGAGAAGCCTTTCGAGAAGCTTCACAAGCCAGGCCAGGATAGGCAATCAAGCAAAGCTGCATCAATTCCGACTTTTCCTGCCTGCCAAAACTTCCCGCAAACAACAAACTTCTTCTCTTTAATCAACCTCCACAACCACCATAACAGAGCTTCCAACCTGGAATTTTCAGCCTAAACCACCTTCACCATGGCGTCAGCCGCACCAAGTAAGCTCCCCACTACTCACTCACCCTTCCAAATAAAGCATACTCACTAAGAATTTTCAACAGCCTGTCCCCGCGTCTTTTTCGACATAACTGTCGCCTCGCGTCCCATCGGCCGCGTCGTCTTCTCCCTCTACAGCGACATCGTTCCCAAAACCGCCGAGAACTTCCGCGCGCTATGCACAGGCGAGAAGGGCGTGGGCAAGGCTGGCAAGCCGCTGCACTACAAGCACAGCGTCTTCCACCGCGTGATCAAGAACTTCATGGTGCAGGGCGGCGACTTTACGGCGAGCAATGGGACAGGTGGGGAGAGCATCTATGGCGAGAAGTTTGAGGACGAGGATTTTACTATCAAGCATGAGAAGGGGTTTCTGCTCAGTATGGCGAATGCTGGACCTGGTATGTATGGATAGGATGACTGTCTGCGAATGGTTGCTAATTGGGTGATTTGCAGGCACCAATGGTTCGCAGTTCTTCATTACGACAGTTCCGACTCCTCACCTCGACGGCAAGCATGTGGTGTTTGGCGAGGTCATCAGTGGCAAGAATGTTGTGCGGGAGATTGAGAATCTGAAGACCACAAGCGACAAGCCGGACAAGGAGGCCATGATCGTTGGTGGGTATACCTGTACAGTTTCCAGTATCCACTTACTGACTGCCTATAGACTGCGGCGAGCTCACTGGCGAGGACTATGAGAAGGCAACGGAAAAGGCGCCAGACTCGACTGGTGATCCATATGAAGACTTTCCAGAAGACCAAGCTGAAGAATTCGCAACCGCGGAGATTATCAAGATTGCAGGCGAGTTGAAGGATATGGGAAATGCGGCCTTCAAGAGCGGCGACCTCGCTCTCGGCACCGCAAAATACCAGAAGGGCTTGCGATATCTCCACGAAGCACCTGCACCGCAAGAAGGCGAGGACCCGGAGCTCGGCAAGAAGTTGAACTCGCTCAAGTTCACGCTCCACTCCAACTCGGCGCTTCTGCAGAACAAGCTGAAACAGTATGACGCGGCGCAGAGCTCGGCGACGAAGGCTCTTGAGGTCCCCGATATCACCGACGCGGAGCAAGCTAAAGCACTCTTCCGTCGCGGGGTGGCGAGGAAGGAGAAGAAGCTCGAGGATGAGGCACTGGAAGACCTGGAGGCGGCGTTGAAGTTGGCGCCGGGAGATGCTGCGATTACCAAGGAGGTTAGTGCGGTGAAGAAGAGGAAGACGGAAAGGGATAGGAAGTTGAAGGCGGCGTACGCTGGGGCGTTTAGCTAAGTGGAGAGCGAAGAGGGGGAGAGGTCTCAGGTTGGAGAGGTTAGAGCAGGCATTCAGGGGCATTCAGTCAAGTGGAGTATTGCAGGGCTCGGAAGAAAAGGGGAGATGGACGATGATGACGGACAAGTTGATCTCGTGATAGCGTTCCAGCGGTACTAAAAGCGGACTCTTAGGCAAGGTACAGAGGAGACGACTCAGATGGGACAGGAACGGGCTGCAAGCTAGCATGAATTAGGGGAGACAATTGAAAGCAATACGTCAAAACAGGCGCAGATAAGCAGTCCGTGACCATCCATGGATTGCACAGCGTACCGGATTTGGAGGCGCCGTCGCGACAGGATTCGTAGCTTTTTGGTGTTGGCTCCGGTCTGGCCGCTTGTAGTAGTGACTCGGGGGTTAGGGGAGAAGAGGGGAGGGAGGGAGACGGTGGCTTGCTCTTGGACTCCGACGTCATCGAGGTCATGCCCGGGTTTCCAGTTGGGCCAGCTCGTGCCTGTCAGCGACGCCCAAACTGTCAACCTCACGATCCATCCCCACAGCCCAGGGTCAGTTTCAAAGATCAAAGTGACACCTCGATCGTCTGCTTCTGATAGACGACTCGAAGCACGCGAGCCTCCGCCAACGACCTGCCATTCGCCTTGCCGAGCTGCCTGCAATTCCAGCCCACACAAGCTCCCTCGGGCCCGGATCCGCAGCCGCAACATCAGGAGGGCCCCTAGAGCCAACAATCCCAGCCTCCGGAGGCCACCTAATACTACACAATCCTCCGCCGACGACCGACGACATGACCCAAACTCTGTCCACCGCTGCGTCGCAACATACGTCTCTGCCCGACCCACCTCGCCAGTCTACGTCCCAACAGCCCAACGAGTCAGCATCAGACGACGACGCTGGCAACGACGAGTCCTCCTCTGCCGTAGGACTCGACAACAAGAAAAAGAAGAAGCGCGGCCTCTTCAGCAGGCTGACCAACAAGAAGGACAGCGAGGATAAGCTCAGCAGCAAGATCAGCGACACGAACACGCCGTCTGTACCCTCAATTGCCGCCCCTCCTTCAGACACCACCATGAACCGTCCAGCATCACCACCACGGGAGCCACGCTACACGCCCGTCTCGCCCTCGCAAAGAGGCAGCATGGCCGCCGCAGCATCACCTTCACGGCTCCGCTCCTCCTCCCCACGCACCCAGTCCCCGGCCTCCTCGCAAATCTTCGAGCGCAACGTCCAAGAGAGCATCCTCCCAGACGACCTCTCCCACAAGCTCCCCGCCCATATCCAGACCGAAGACCACATCCCGCCCGCGCTGACCGCCTCGACACAGGCCATCACCGACGACCACCTCAACCCGGACCAGGTCGAGATTGTCATGCACTCGGCGCATCAGCCAGCATCTGCAGCAGTCAGTGGAGGGAGTCCGGACGTGTCCACTGTGACATCGCCGGCGCTCGAAGAAAGCATCCATTCCCCTGGCTTCCTCGACCATAGCGCCCTCACCAGCGCCATTGCTCCGGGCGCCAGCAACGTAAATAGCAGCCAAGCGAGCAACATCGACGACTCGGCCTCGACATACGGGAACATCGACAACACGACCGATGTGCGGCGACTAAGCTTCATCTCGTTCGCCGACGTCGTGCATTCGGAGCACCAAGCCGAGGCCTCGCAACATTCCGCGCTTGGCAGCCTCAGCGTACTGCCTGGGACTAGGGAGTCGGTCCTCAATACCCCAGCTCTCAGCATGAGTCCCGTGGGGAACAGGTCGCCGTCACCGACACCTATGCGCTCGCCGCCTATGGCGTCGTATTCGCCGCCGGCGAGTCTGAAAGGGCTGGATCTTGGTAGTCCGGTGAGGAGTATTGATGGGAACGTCGTCAGGGGAAGTGGGAGTCCGTCGCCTGCGGCGGGAGGGGAATTGATGGTTGAAACGATGAGACAGGCGTTGAGGAAGACGGGGAGTGGAGATTTGAGCGGTGCGGGGAGGAGTGCGGTTAGTGATGATGGGGGTGTGCCGGGAGGTGGCGGCTTTAGGTGATTGTATTTGTGGTTTTGAAGGGAGAGGTTGATTTTCGGGCAAGGGAGAGATACGGCGGATGTGCTTATGTGTTGTTGAAAGAGATGGCGGTTGTGCTGAATTTGTTGGTGCAGTTGCACACTCGACACATTCGTTTCTCTTCAGACTCGACGAGGTGAGATGCGATGATGACGGGCTTTGCTTTTATGCAACAGCTTCCAGCTTCCTGTGGTTATGTGTATGGAGGATCGATGGAGAATTCAGGAGTTATGTGCGTGCCTAGTATGCACCACTGGACTGGTCAGGTCAGGGTGCGGATGGGAAATTGGAGATTGGGAATATGATATCAATACCTTTCTATCTTCATCATTGGCTTTGGTTTAGTTTCATCTATATACTTTTACATTTTTTACCTTGTGCCTCCAACCTGTCGACTTTACTAAAATGTGGGATCTGCCAGTATTTGCAGTAAGATACTTTTCAAGTCGGAGGGAGAATCATCGACAAGATCAATTGCGAGAGTGTTTAGAAAAAAGAGAGTCAATTGTTTAGTAGGTGTAGAGGTATGGTGCATGGGCTTCTAGAATATGAAAGTAGGGAGGAAAATCTCAAAAAAGGGAAAGGAGAAGGAATGAAGGGTACTGGAGTGAAAAGAGACACCCGTGGACCGACGCAAAGATGAAAGGGAAAATTGAGAAGAGCAAAATTAGTACATGCAAAATACAGAAGATAAGATAGAGAGAATAGAGTCGAAACTATAAGGCTGGGGAAGTAGGAGCAAGCTGTGGGAAAGGAACGACGGAGTGCTACCCTTCTATTTATCAGATCGAGTAGTAGTTAAACGAAGATACTAATCAATAGCC
Source organism: Aulographum hederae CBS 113979 (assembly GCA_010015705.1). Lineage (NCBI taxonomy): Eukaryota > Fungi > Ascomycota > Dothideomycetes > Aulographales > Aulographaceae > Aulographum > Aulographum hederae. The sequence goes on from ML977152.1 coordinate 519,069, forward strand.
TTAGCTTCTACAAATTAAGGAGAAAAGTAAGTCGAAAACTCTAAGGAAGATGAGGTAGTCGCTCTTATGAATATAGCTTATTTGAGAGCCACACTCAAGTAGAATAGAGGATTAATCTTAACTTATAGAGAGGTCTCAACGTGAAGTAGTACATCTAAGGTATACAAATGGAAATCCTACCGTGAGGCTATATTAAGAACGGAGACAGTCTCATATGCCTAGGTGGAAGACAAGGAAGATAGATGTCGAATGGCGTTTAATAGTTGAGATAGAGAATTGATTCGTCGGCTCTTCCTTTTCCACATACTCAAATATAGAAGGTGTAGAAAGCTCTTAGACACAGAATAGAACTTTTCTAGGAGCAGCAGATACTAGGTAGTATACCAGACTCTATTACCCAGCGAATGATCGTTCGCTTCGAAACCTTCGAGAGTAATTCGCTTACTTCTTCCCTCTCTGGGAATCTGGAAGTGGTCCACGGTACTATTCTACTCTGGAAGATCGGAGGACTCAGAACATCTCGGAGAATCAATTAAAGCTGAATCATATCCTTTGAAGCCAAAGGTGCAGAATCATCCGCTATTCGCATTCAGGTAGCTGAAGTAAGTGCCTATAGGTACCTAACAGACGGGGATGAGGGGAACGCCCGTGGATTGTGCTGACACGTGATCGGTCACGTGCTTGTACTCTCCCGTTCGGGTTGCACCTGCCTCCCGGTGCTCTCCCGCTCGCGTCCACTGTCCAAAGTGAAGTCAGACAATGCCGTGCAAGAACCCTTCCCCGACCAGCTCGCCCAAGAACTCCATCAGCCACTCCCATCGCCTCGAACGAAATCTCTTCGACGTGAAAACAGACTGAATATGAGAAGATGGACTTGAGAAGGTGGACTTGGGTGCAGACAACGAACGCACATTGCAGTTCGTCAGAGACGATTAATGAGCTTCACGCGACCACCTACCTACCTCGCACTGCGATGCTAACATCGGACTCTCAACAGGAGCTCGCGCGCTCCATTCAAGATCAAGGGGGATGGAAATCGTCTTCGACCGATTATTCATGGCGCAAAGCCACAACCACCGCGCAGGGCTTATTGCTTCGTACCTCACATCACATGGCCATGTGGTCTCCTTTCTACCAGATGGTTGGCGTCTCTCTTCCTTGGAACCACCAGCTAGTGGCTACACCCTTGAATTGCTCCTTTCACAAGGCATTGGATCTCGAATCTCGGAACGTCATTTTTCAAAAAAGTGGGCAACCCCCCGCAAGATGAACACCAGAAAGCTGGTGAAGCAGAATACCAAGCGAAAGAGGAAGAACTCGAACGAGGTGAGTGATAAGACACAGATCTCCTTTGCTCTCGAAGGAAGTCAGGGCAAGATGTCACGTCTTGGCAAGATCCATCGAACCGCAAAAGCAGATATCGGAAGGTCGAGACGATGCAACGCTTTTGTGATGGTTTTGACCGTTCTGATCGACTGAACTGAAACGAAACGAAACGTCTATGACAACTGTTTGCTTTTCGCCTATGCATGGACTACTGTTTCTATATCCTATGCATTAAGAAACGGACTGCCTTGCTTGTCGAAGGTCTGCATGACTGGGAATCTCCGATGGCAAAATGGCATCGAAGGAGATCTCCTTCGCTGTCGATTGGAAAACCGTTTGAAACAGGTCCCAAATTCCTACAAAAGTGCATTTCTTTACCTCTTTCTAGCGTTGCAGTTTCTTCTCAACTTTACTACCGACTCGAGAAATCCGACGATTCACCTACTACTTTGGAGATGATCAGGTGATACGAGAGAGAAAGCTGAACTCCTACCCGCCTACATGCGCTATAGGCTTATTTCCAATATTTGGAGGCTCTTGGTTCGCATCTGGAACACTAGAGCCGCTTCTGCAGATACGCGCCTAATGATAGAATCCCCCGAACACGATCGGCATCCATAATTCTTGCCGATTATGCGCATCGGTCAGCAATACGCCGGCATGATGGCCCGTTTCCGTGTCTGGTAGGGAATCTGGGCGACTTCTTCTCGTCTGCTTGTGGTGATGCGATCTCGATGGAAACATTCGACAACCAGTCCGTCGCGCTGTGTCTTCTCCGTTACCAAAGCTACTGGTCATGTCCGAGTCATCATTCTGCAAGAGGAGGGCAATTCAGTGGTTCACCGGCGAATGACTTGGCTTTGGAGGGTGTGTGGTGAGGCTGTGTGGAAGAAGCATCCCAGGTCTATAGCGGGCGCTTCTATGGGGAGCCGGTACCAAAAGTGCGCGACAGGCAGTACATGGTACATTTTCAGGCCGGCAGGCCACGTCGCCCGGCAGCAGATCGCCTGGATCACGAACACAGCTTGGTTGCGGGGTCGACTCTGAAGTCTGAAGAGAAGAAGACGAGAGGAGGAGTTGGAGGTTCACAAGGCAAGTCTTGAGAGGAGCGCATGACGGCGGTCGGGCAGCGAGTTCATTTGTATCCTCGCACCAGACTCCTCCCTTCTGTCCACTGAAAACAAGATGCCACCAGCGGCTGCCAGGGCTCATTTCGTCAGGGACTCGCTAACGCTCGAAGCGTGCTAGGCGGCGTGCAGCCCGTCTTGCATGCGTGACACCTCCTGCGGCCCAGCAGTCTTTGTGGCTGCACTGGCTGCAGGTCAATAGAAGCCGCGTAAGATTGCTCCAGGTTTGGACGACACGGCTCCCAATGTTCTCGTGCTCCCGCACCGCGACGCTGCTGGCCGGATGTGAGTGAGAGTCGCATTGCTGGCTGCTATCCTGCCTGCCCGGCTGCTCAAAAGCAACGTGGGATTGCCGGGAGGGAAGTACAAGTCAAGACTCTCATCAAGGAGACAAGCACTACTCTCAGGACTCAGGAGCGAGCGAGCTAGATGAGTGCCGGCTATGGCTGTGTCCCTGAGTCTTGAGGAGAAGGACATGGGGCACTCTGCTTCTCGACGAGGGAGTCCCTGGGAGTCAGGCCGATCGAGTGTAAACAAGGGAGAGCGCTAGACTGTGATGGGAGTCTGAAACGGGCACTCTCGCCGCCTCAAAGCCAAAATATGCCCCAAATGCCTCCCTCTGTCCCCTCTGAGATGAAGGGAATGCCTTACGGCTGCAATAAACATGTTTCGTTACGCAGATTGACCGGGCTGTGCTGGTGCTTCCTCTGCTCTTCATCGTCTGTCTTGTTGTCCACTCTGCCAGCAGCTCGCGTTGCACTCATCTTGCTCACGATTCCGCTCATCCAGCCGGCCAGCTAGAGTCGACTCCCACTTGCCGGCGCGTTTACGTTCGGTATGCGATCAATAGCGTCGAGTGCACGGCCATGAATGATGGCAAGCAGTGAAATAATAAATTGCTGGATTGATTGAGCCCCTGCACGCCATTTTCAGTAGCCTAACCGCTTCGGTCGCTACCAACTCTTGACCTTCGACGCCCTGCACCCAACAGCTCCTGAGTCCTCGCCCTCACGTTCACGCCTCCTCCATCTTCTCTTCCCAGGACGACTCTTCTTCTCCAGGACACCTCCCGGCCGGGACAAGCAGCACCGCGAGACTCTCCTCCAGCTGCACGACTTGAGTCCACAGTCGCCTGCTATACCCTTTACGACTCTGACTTTTCCTACGTCGACGTCTACCTACGTTCATTCCTTACAGTACCACACGCCCGCGTTCTCCGAACCACCACGCTCCCTAGCAGTCCTTCCGCTTCGTTCTCCCCTCCCCCTTCGACCACGCCGTCTCCGACGTGACGGCTTTGACACGAGAGATTGCTGTTGATTGACGACGCCCCGAGAGCCTGCTGCGCCGCCTCGCCCTCCACCTCGAACCCACAACAAAGAACGCGCGCGCCGTCGCTAATCTCCAACGAGGCGCTCGAGATTGTCACTGAAAAAGTCGCCCGCCGCATCGAACAATTCTGTGGAAGTTGAGCCGGCCCCAGAAAGAGTCAGCCCCGGTGCGACTTCTTTGTTTGCTGCTCTCGACACGTGCCGCTGGCTTTGACCGCTGAATTGCGACTCAATCTCTGGGTCCCTCGCAGATTAGACGGCGAGACAAAGCCAATCTCAGGCAACACTTCATCACCCGCCTGAGCCCGTTCTGTCGCCAGTCCACCGTATTCGCCCTCCAAATCGTGGAAACCTCTCCGGCGCTTAGTATCACAAACGATCCAAGAGGACGATGACTTAGGCCTCGTTCTCCGACAAACCTCCATCTGCACCGTCGACGTCACCTTTCATCCTGCGCAAGCCCCTCATAGCTGTTTTGACAGTCTAGTATGTATATTCCAGCAGACTGCGCGACTCGAATAATCGCAAAGTCGAAGCCAACGCTGAATTGTGCTGACCTCCTTGTTAGATCCACTCCTTTTTGGCCTTGTTGTCAAGTACACTCGTTTATCTTTCGCCCTGACAGTCAGTATTCCGCAAACGGCTGCAGTCCATCCATCTCATTGTTACAGGCCTCCGTTCTCGACTACCATTTCGACCACCTTCAACTTCAACCGTACCTATAATCAGATTGTCAACTACAAAGACCAACAAACATCACAATGCGATCTTCGTTGACGATATGGGCAGCATCGCTGGCCCTGCTGTCGATTAGCGGCCCGTTTTTCACAACCGCAGAGGCAGCGCCTGCCGTTGAACGCCCGGCCCACGAGCTGAAGCCGCGCTACTACTACCCCAAGCATGTCAAGCGACAAGTCGTTTTCAACAGCACAGTTTCTTCATCCTCGATCGAGACTTCAACATCGACGTCGGACGACCTTCTTGGCGTTGTCACATCGCTTCTCTCAGAAGACTACAGCTCGAGCAGCCAAGCAGCGACGACGAGTCCAGAGAGCTCCGCAGCGGCTGTGAGCTCGAGTCCGGCGGAGTCCTCAACACCGGCATCGCCATCTCCAGCTGCAACCCCTTCATCAGAGAGTCTTGTAGCGAGCTCAACACCGGCGTCCTCGGACAGCACTCCCCCCAGCTCATCGCCCGCATCGTCGGAACCGCCTGCCTCCTCAGCTGACGTTACGCCGAGCTCAACACCAGCACCGTCTAGCTCGGCTGCTGCGTCATCAGGAGATCTCGTTGATACTCTTGTTTCGCAAGTCAGCTCGGTGGTTTCGCCTGTGGAGTCGTTGGTGTCGTCTGCGGTTTCTCCCGTCGACTCGCTGGTGTCTTCTGTGGTTTCCCCTGTAGATTCGCTTATATCTTCCGTCGTGTCTGCGACTCCCACGGACTCGGCGGCAGTATCCTCTGCAGCCTCTTCTGGAAGCGTTCCCGAGTCAGTTGTGCAGCCAACAACCTCAGCTCCTGTTTCTGAGAGTTCCGCCGCCGCGTCCAGTGGAGAAGTCCCGTCGAGCGTCGTTCTACCCACCAGCGCGGTTGAGAGCGTGGTATCTGATGCGACATCTGCAGTGGGATCTACTGGGGGCGTTCCCTCGAGCGAGGTATCGCCGACGAGCGCTGCTACGGCAAGCGCTACGGATTCCGCGGATGCTTCGTCGTCTGCGACTGGAATCCTCGTGGGAATTTCCACTATTCTCGACCCCAGCAGCACTCCTGCTTCGGAATCCACTCCCATTTCTGAAGGTCCCACATCCGAGACGAGTGGATTGGACCTTTCTAGTGCTATTTCGTCTGCGCTGTCTGGCATCAACTCTGCTGGATCGTCCATTATTCCCAGTGAAGTTCCCAGCAGCGTCGAGGCGTCTGTTACTCCCACTGATTCTGCAGCGACGTCCACTCCCACTGCTTCTGGGTCAGGGGAAACTGCCATAATCCCTATCTCTTCTGATCTGACCTCTGATGCTTCGGTTCTGCCCACCATTTCTGATGTCACCTCCGATCTTACGGCTCTCCCAACTTCGGATGTTCCCTCGTCCGTCGTGCCTTCAGACGTGACGTCTGTCCCGACCGATGTTCCGTCCTCTGTGAATCCCTCTGATGCCCCAACTTCGGTTGTTCCATCTGACGTGACTTCTGCGCCGACGTCGGAGCCGCCTGTATCACAGCCGACCAGCGAGTCTCCGGTTTCTCAGCCGACCAGTGAGCCGCCAGTTTCTCAGCCAACCAGCGAACCGCCAGTTTCTGAGCCTACCAGCGAGCCCCCTGTGTCTACGCCCACCAGCGAGCCTCCGGTTTCTACGCCAACAAGCGAGCCTTTAGTTTCGCAACCAACGAGTGAGCCGCCAGTTTCTGAGCCAACTAGTGAGCCGCCAGTTTCTACACCGACCAGCGAGCCGCCAATTTCTACACCGACCAGCGAGCCACCGATTTCTACGCCGACCAGCGAACCCCACGTTTCGCAGCCGACAAGCGAGCCTCCTGTCTCTTCGCCAACCACTCAGCCGCCTGTTTCGGAACCAACGAGCGAGCCAACTACTCAGCCGACGAGCGAGCCTCCTATTACCAGCCAGGCTACCACTGAGCCGCCTGTCACGAGCCAGCCTACTCTGACTTTCTCGCCATCTTCGGAGGAGCCGACAACCCAGCCCACAGTGGTCCCAACGACTGCCCCGAGTTCGGAAGCCAGTACAATTGTGGTACCCAGCTCAGAGGTCCCAACAAGCGCGGCGACCTCGGAGGTGGAGCCCTCGTCCATAGTTCCCACGACTGTCCAGACGAGCATTATTCCTTCATCAGAAGTGCCCACGGAGACTCCAGAAATCACTGTCGTTCCTCCTGTGACGTCTACGAGCATTCCGTTCACCATTGAGCCCACGGGTACTGACTCGTCCAGCGTCATGATCGTTCCAACAAGCATCTACACTCAGGAGACGACGAGCTCGGCCAGCGCCACGGCAACTGAGACCGGCATCCCATCCAGCATCCCAAGGATCATTCAGCCACCAAACGGCATGCCTGATGCACCAGCGAACAGCACCTTGGTCCAGGTTGGTTTCTTGTATGGCCTCAACTATCCATTTGTCTCGCAGACTCGCCAGTCGGCCAGCCAGATCTTCCAGTATCTCCCAGTTGGTGTCGGCTATGGTCTCAACCTCAAGGACCTAGATGTCACCATGCACGCTCTCGAGCCATACGACACAACCAAAGATCTAGGATACATCACCACTCTTGCTCTTTTCTATATTCCCACTGATCTTGTCAACCAACTTTCCGTCGATCTCCATACTCCGGTCTCCCAGCTCTACAACAACCCCGACCAGACGGTGCGCCAGCTCATGTCTGTCATCAATCCTACCATCCCGCTGATCGCAGGTCAACTGACGGATGGCTCTGGCACCACCAATAATGGCGCGTCTCCTTCAGGAACCACCAACGAAGGAGATGGTGCACCGTTCTCAGGAGATACCGATGGCAGTCAGCCAGTCAAGAAGACCAGCGTTGCGATTGGTGTCTCGGCCGCCGCTGGTGCTGTGCTCTATGGCGCTGCTATGGTTTTCATCGCCCGCCGCTACAAGCAAAGAAAGGCAGGACATGCGCGTTCCAGCTCCGTGCCCACCACTGGCTCACGTACGACCTATTCTGGTGGTGTCGGTGGAGGTGCCTGGATGTCTGGAGCACGCGGTCCCGCTGGACCGCGTGAAAGCCATGGAAGCCGAGGAAGCAGCCAAGGACGAAGCGTTCGGACAGCTGGCATCTCGGCACCCGTCATGGCCGAGAACTCCCTCGGATGGAACTGAGGAGATCCGCTGAAGTAATTGCATTTCCTCAACTAACAGGGGATGGTCGGCAATGGTTTGTCTTGTATCATATACCCCATCTTTCATGATCTTGCCGCGGGAAAGGGTGGGGAGCACCGGAGGAACTCATTTGGGTCTGCTGCCTACGGGCCTATAAATCCCGCATCATCATGTACAGGCGTTTTTATCGCTCCAAATTTCTCTTCTTCTACTACCCCCTTTTAGCATGAACTTCTACCTTTTTCGCTTTTCCGGAGCATTTTTGCACGCCCTTCATGTGGCGCCTGGCGAGGGTGGCCAACCTATTTTCATTGTTGTCATTTTGTCTGCTTGAGCGCAATCCAATATCACACCGCCATCTCGACTACCGCTCTCCTACCCTTTGTCTCGTGTCGAGCGAACAAAGTTCTAGCTTTGTGTGTGCCTCGCTGGCAAGCCTGCTGCTCTCTCTCTCTATCTCTCTCTTTGTTGTTGCGTCGGTGGCTCAATAGTATTAGCCCGCTTCTCCTCTTTTCGATTTAGGGATTACCCGGTCTGCTTGTGCCGGGGCTTCTAGGCCTTTCGGCTCACTCGCACGGCGCTTTCCTCGCGAGCAGGAACTGGGAAATGGGGATAGACTCTTTCGCTTCTAACCTCGACTAGCTTCGCTTCTCTTCATCGACGGATGCAAAGTTCGGGGATGTCGTTGCTCGTAGTTTCGGGGAGGGAGTTGCGGTGTTAGCTGGTGGGTGTGAAAGCAGGTTGTACATATAGTGTAGTGTCGTTTGCTGGTTGCTGTGGGGAGAGAAGAACGGAGGAGGCTATGTGAATAAAATATCAATTTTAATACATTCTCCACATCTTTGAACTTTCAGACGCCTGTGGTGAGAGGAAACAAATCTAATTCGTTGGCGTAGTTCCGGATATGACTTTTGCGTAGATCCGAGAAATCCAACTTAAGGGAAAGCAATGGACTCTGCCTAATGTCAATATTTAGGATACTGTGAAATCTTTAGTAGAGTTATATCTCCCAATGAGGGCACAAATACACGAACAAGATGATATAACGGAGATCCTGAAGTCCACTTCCATATCACGTGCGCTGCAGGACCATTAAGGTTTCCGTCTCCTGCACAGCTGCATATCTTGGCAACGGGGATCGCGGTACTCTAGCGCGGCTCTGCTACAAATTGACGCGAAGCCGCGACCGACGATGACTCTTGGGCGCCGACGCGAGAGCTGCCGCAATCCTCACACCTCCGACGACGAGACGCCTGACTTGGTCTCGCGAGAGACGTTCGCTCCTTTTCACAACTGCATTGAGACGGGCGAGAAAGGAAGGAAAAGGGAATTCAAGGTCCCTTCGAGCGAACCCACGCAAAACTCTCTCTCGAGATCACCACTCTCCCACCGTCCAGACCGAGTGAGCGATTGAGTTCGTCCAACTCCCTCAACCAACTCACCCCGTCTCACCTCACCCTACCTCGCCCGCTATGGTGCGACTGGGCCGTCGAGGCTTCCTCCTTCTCGCCGTCGTCTTCCATCTCATCTATACTTTCTCCATCTTCGATGTCTATTTCGTCAGTCCGATTGTGAGGGGGATGAAGGAGTTTGAGCAGATGGGGACGCAGCCGCCTGCGAAGCGGCTGGTGCTTTTTGTTGGTGAGTGAGAGTGTTCTCTTTTTGGGGGAGAGGAATTTCGCTCAGTGGGGCTTGGGATTGGGGCAGGGAGTATGGCTGAATTGAGGTGAGGTTGGGATTTGGAGTGCAATCAAGATTGCGACTGGGCCAACTTCAATCAAAGTGAGGCTGCTGTCAAAGGGGAAAGACATGTCTAATTCAAAACGCTGACCAGCAACCCTCCTTCAGGCGACGGACTTCGCGCAGACAAGGCATTCCAGTCCTTCCCCGACCCTTCACCCGCCGAAAATGACTCCAACGCCCATGTTCCTCGACCGCTCGCCCCATACCTTCGCTCTCGAGTCCTAGAACATGGCACCTTCGGCGTCTCCCACACTCGCGTCCCCACCGAATCCCGCCCCGGTCACGTCGCACTGATTGCTGGTCTGTATGAAGATGTCTCCGCCGTCACGACGGGCTGGAAGCTTAATCCGGTCAACTTCGACTCTGTGTTCAACCGATCGCGACATACGTGGAGCTGGGGTAGTCCGGATATCTTGCCCATGTTCAGGGAAGGGGCTGTGGAGGGTAGAATCGATACGGACACTTATGGACACGAGTTTGAAGATTTCACCATGGATGCCACGGCGCTTGATACCTGGGTTTTTGAGCGCGTGGAGAAGCTGTTCAAGGAGGATGCGAGGAGAGATCTGGAGCTTGATGAGCAATTGAGGGAGGAGGGCAATGTCTTCTTTTTGCACTTGCTTGGGCTGGATACGTCAGGACATTCGTACAGGCCTTATTCGAAAGAGTACTTGCATAATATTAAGGTTGTTGATAAGGGAGTGAAAGAGGTCACGGACCTGGTTGAGGGGTACTTTGCGGATGGACAGACTGCTTTCATTTTCACGGCTGACCATGGTATGAGCGATTGGGGGAGCCATGGGGATGGCCACCCTGATAATACGAGGACGCCGCTTATTGCATGGGGTTCTGGAGTCGCGAAACCCGTTACTGTTCCGGAAGGTCAGAAAGCAGAGGGCCACGATGAACTTTCCGCGGATTGGGGACTGGATCATGTCCAAAGGAACGACGTTGCGCAAGCAGATGTTGCGGCCCTCATGGCGTATCTGATCGGAAAACCCTATCCTGTCAACTCAGTCGGAGAGCTCCCCCTCTCCTATCTCGCCGCAAGTAAAAAAGAGAAAGCGGAAGGGCTCGTCATAAACGCCCAGCAGATTCTGGAAATGTGTCTCGTCAAGCAAGAGCAAAAGAAAGCCAAAACCCTCCGCTTCGTCCCCTTTGGCGGCTTCGGTGACTCCCAATCCGCACAGTTCGACCGCATCTCGGACATCTACAAGGACATCAACGAGGGCCGTCCAGACCAGGCTATCGCGAAAAGCACAGAACTCATCCATATCACGCTCCAAGGCCTGCGCTACCTCCAGACATACGACTGGCTCTTCCTGCGCGTCCTCATCACACTCGGGTATCTTGGCTTCATCGCCTTCGCTATCACGACCGTTATCGACATGCATGTCCTGCATGGTCGTGTCGGGGCGGTCAGGAGCGGCGAGGCGACGTATACCATCGCGGCAGGGTTTACGGCTTTCGTGGCTCTGCTGGCGTATCAGCAGGCGCCGTGGTCATACTATGCGTATGCGGTTTTTCCGGTGCTGTTTTGGGAAGAGGTATTTGCTGGGAGGAAGGCATTGAAGGAAGGAGTGAGGGTTTTGATGGGGGAAGAGGCGAGTTGGGGGGACTATGCCTGGGTTGGAGGATACGGAGTTGGGGCTTTGGCGTTGCTTGAGGCATTGGTGAGTATTCTTTTGTGGCTTTCCAAATGTTATCTTTCTCCTACATTGTGCTAATTGTTGTTCTTGAAGGTTCGGAGTTATCATCACCGTGAGGTCTATACGGTTTGCTATGTTTTGGGCATCTTCTGGCCGGCGTTGTACGGAAAAGCCTTCATGGCCAAAAACAGGATGCTCGTGGCTACGTGGGCTTGTTGCTGTTTGCTGATGAGCATTTTCACCCTGCTACCTGCGAATAAGGTGGAGAGTCTTACCTTAATGTGAGTACCAAAATGGTCTCTCGGGCTATGGGGGAGGTGCTGACGTTATAACAGTAATACGGGAGGCGTCATTATGTTTATGACTGGTGCGATGTACATTCTATTTGAAAAGAGCATCATTGCTCAGTCCAAGTCTGCGATGACAGAGCTGGCGAGTACGGAGGCGGATACGCTTTCCAGGACCATATTTGGCGCTCAGGTATGCGACGGCCCGATCGTCTCTAGGGACTTACTGACTGTCGCTCCAGATCGGACTTGTCATTCTGGCAATGTTCGTTACCAAGTCTAGCGTTGTCTCTTTGCAAGCGAGGGAAGGGCTTCCGCTGGGGACGCAGGTCGTGGGCTGGATCACTCTAGGTAGGTTTCCACAGGCCTCCTTTCTCTTTCCAGGCACTAACGCTGCATAGTATCATCCCTGATTGTTCCATTCCTCCACGGCCTACGGCCAAACAGCTACTACCTACACCGCCTGGTAGTAATCTTCCTTGCCTTTGCCCCAATCTTCATCATCCTCACCATTTCCTACGAAGGCCTATTCTTCTTCGCCTTCTGCGCCACCCTTCTTACTTGGGTGCGCCTCGAACATCATATCTACACTCACACAACCTCCAAATCCACTATCACCACCCCATCTTCCAAATCTATTTTCGGTTCCACCCCTCCCAAAAGTCTCAATGGCACCAGCGCCATCTCCGAAATCAACCCCCTCGCCCCGGCCCTCGCCGCCTCCCAGACCCGTGTCGCAGCTCTGGAAACAGGGAACTACCGCGCCCTCACCCTCGCCGACGCCCGCATCGCCCTCTTCTTCCTCTTCCTCCTCCAAAGCGCCTTCTTCTCCACCGGCAACATCGCCTCCATCTCCTCCTTCTCCCTCGACGCCGTCTACCGACTCATCCCCATCTTCGACCCCTTCTCGCAAGGCGCGCTCTTGATGCTCAAACTCCTCGTTCCCTTCTTCCTCATCTCGGCGAGTCTGGGCGTGCTGAATAAAAGATTGAGATTGGCGCCTGGCGGTATCTTTGCCATGGTCATGGCGCTCAGTGATGGTATGGCTATGCGGTTTTTTTGGCTGGTCAGGGATGAGGGTAGTTGGTTGGAGATTGGGATGAGTATCAGCCATTTTTGCATTGTGGGGTTGCTTGGGGTGTTTGTGGCGGGGTTGGAGGGCGGGAGTGGGGTTGTTGTTCGGGGCGTCGAGTTTAGGGATGATGAGGAGGGAAGTGGGAGTAAGGAGGAACATGGGGAGAAGTCGCGTACAGGGAATGGAAGTGTTGGGGAGAAGGAAAAGCGAGTGGGTAATGGAGCTGTCGATCGGACACGGGCTGATGGTACGCCAGATACATAGGACTGATGGATATCTAGGCGGTAATATATACTGTTAATTGGCACCCTCCGCTTTCTTCGGAGTTGTCGTACTGTTCGATACATCGTTCTCCTCGCCGTCTTGTCTCTATAACTTCATTGTTAGTTTCCATCTCTTTACTCATACTCCACATTCATCCTGGTCCGATTTCCTTGGTTGTGACATCGGTATTGACCTAGCCATTCGAATTCTTGTTCTACTGTTTGGACGAACCTCTCTCATTTTCAGGAGGACTCGAGTATGGTCCTCAGCCGTATCGGTAGAACGAGAAGTATCGCCATCCATTCCAATCATATCCTACTTCGAGCTCCTTTCTCTTTGCTTGCGTGGCTATCCAAGTGCCTGTCCAGCCTTCAGACCACGTCTGGGCCTTTCCGTACGCGTCGCTTGGTCAGAAGATACTAGGATATTTTCTCAATTTCAGTTATGGGCAAGAAGGGAGGGAGCATTGATACCGGAGGAGAAAGTGGTGGGTATGGGCTGTATAGAGAAAAGTGATCAGAGGAGGTTTGTTGTTTGTCTGGTTATGTATGTATGACGGATCGCCGTTTGCTGCTTGCGGAGGTCAGTATAATTATCCACACCCTCATCCTTCAGAAAACTAACAAAAGCCCTTTTCCGCAGGAATTTTGCTCCGCTTGGATAGAGTCTTCGGGTTCCTTACTTCGTGCAATAGAGAAAAACAAGGCTGACGTTTTCTTGAAGCAATAAACAGAGATTTGATATGATCACGGGATCGGAAAGTGGAACACCTGGGACTGACTGTTCCATCACTCTGCTCTGATCTTGGCATCTCACACTGAGCACGTACCGCCTACCGCCTACTACCTCGCCTCTGTCTCTCTCTCTTCCTCTCTCTTTCTTTCATTCGTCCGTCCACCACAGATCCAACCTGACTTACCACAACCACTCTTGCCATTACTTCCTTGGAGCCTTCTTGACTCTGCTTGGAACATACAAGCGTAAGTAAATCCTCCTCATGCCCCTTATCCTGTCGATTCATTGCGATGCGTCCCCAAATTCAGCCTGCAACTTTTCCGTCTCTTTAACTAACACGAATCCAAACCGAAGGATACCTCTTTGACTCCCATCCTACTCCGCACATCACCACCATGCCTGAGTACGCCCCACTCCAGCAGCACCGAAGGGAGCGCGCAAGAGATGCCTCGTCGAGGAGAGCGGCACCTCCAAGTCGCAGCGGAGCTGATCCAGGCGTTACGGTACCGCACCTCAACGCGGCGATAACCCAGGCCAACTTGAGGACGAATCTCCTCAGAATCCCCGCGGAAATCAGAAACCGTATATACGGGATCGTTTTCGAGGGAGACTGTCTGAACGACGTGCTACCGATTGCCGCTCTCTGCAGACAGACTTGGTATGGTTACGAGTGTGAAAGAGGCATACTTTCTATATGAAAGATAGCTTTAAACGATATTATTTATAAGCCTCCTTGCTGACCTTGCCACCTACTCAAGGGCCGAGAGCTCAACCCTGGCTTACGAGCTATGCCCTCCTGTGATCAACGCCACACTATACGACGATGGCTTCGCACCTATTCAGGGCGACGTACGTCTCCTGAACACCCTTTTCCGGCGCGTCCCTGCTAAGAAGCGGAAAGAGATCGACACCATCTATCTCTACTTCGAGGACCGCGCGCCCGATTCCCTCTACGAGACCCTCCGCGGAGTCCTGGAGATCGCCACTCAGATCATCCTCCACAACTTCGTACCAAAACTCCTCCACGTCGTCGCCCCAGCCGACGCCCCAGCCGACGCCCACAACACATGGCTGGGCCCCGAAGACCTCCTCCAGTGGCCGAGCGACCCCTTGTTCAGGGACGCGGCCACGGACTGCTCCAACGACCATTACTGGAGAGTCCACGTGGAGTTCTTGGAGAACGAGCGAGACGACGAGTTCTTGAATCGGGGAGCTTTCTTGCCGTATAAGCTCCAGGCGGGGTACAGGATCGAGGTGCTCGGGGAGGAAAAGAAAAGGGTTGTGGAGGTCGTCATTGGGGATGAGGCGGAAAGGCAGGATGACCCAGCTCAGTCGTATTGGGCGTCGAGGTGGTGATGGAAATGGGCGGAGGACAGACGCTTGGAAGAAGTGATTGGGTGGACGCGGGGAGAAGGGATGGGATACAAAGTACCACTGGTCTGATACATAGTTGGGGATATGGTGCGGATGCCGTAGGTAAGATTGAAGGAATAAAGAGATAATGAACCCAACTGGCACACTAGCTTGTCAGACCCTAAATATAACCTACCGAACCTCAACGTTGCAGACCATCAAATGCCAGCCTTGTTATATGCGGCCCGCTGGCATCCACACGTCTATTCAGTGGGCACAGTCTTCGTCTCTAGGGTGTATAATGTGAACAGACCTGAGACCATACGGTACCAATCCAGGGAAATGAAGGAGAGTTATAGGACGTTGTGAAGGCTTGTAGCCTCCGAGACCAATCCAGACGGATGGCTAGCCTTTAATGTTATAGCAGACAGATCCACTCGGGCTGTTTGAGCAGATACTCATCGGTCACTCGGTGATGGAAGACGAGCAGTGCGATGTTACAGGCGCAGAAAATGACGAGGATGAGGTATCAATCGCACAACTGTTCTGTCTATTTGAAGATGCAGCTTTCGAGGAGTGGTTGGTTGGCCACACGGTGGAGGAGCAACAGCGTGGGGGGGAAGATGAATGGGAAAACCCCACATAGCAAGGGATATGTGTCGTGTTCTAGGAAGCTTCCGGAACAATTTCAGCGGCTTTTCTCTTTCTGATCTCTAGAAAGTGGCTTTACTTCGTCCTAGCTATTAAGAACTCTGGGACTTGTTGTTGAATCACTGTGATTTGAGACATGGCATGACAATAGCTTGATCAAGTTATATGATCATCCTTCTCAGCGAGCTACAGGTTCTCACATCCCATTCTGATGGAAAATATGCAAAGACGTGAAGTTGCCCAGTCCTGAGAGTTGATTTCTGTTGTTTTCTATCACTACATGTGCTGTACAATTATGCAACTGCCATAGTCGAGTGCTCTTGTGCAGAATCCGGGCATTTTCTGAACTGTGGGTTACTGCTCTATGATCATGTGGCTCTTTTGGAAAGGCCTAGTATCATCCTCGGGTTCCCAATATCCAGTTCCTGAGTTTCAAGGAGGTCCAGCCAGATGCTTAGCCGCAGTGACCAGCCACCTCTCATATTGTAGGACTTGCTTCGAAACTGCCTGGCGCCTTTTCAAAATGCGAGTGGTATCTGAATGCCAGCTCGGACGTCGTGCGAAACGTCAAATTCGTTTCTCCTCACAATTAGATGTGTCCTGTTTTTTTTTTATTTCGCAGGGGACGACCGTGTCCTGCGAACTTTGTTCTTCGCTTGCTCCTTAGTCCCTTTGGCATTCCCAGCGGGTTGTGCAACCTTCTCTCGCTGTCGCACGGTGGCGAGCATGGTTGCTTCGTCTTCTACCAGGTCTTTGAAGGTCTTGACGATGAGCCCCATAGCAGGACTGTAAGCGACGAGGTATTTAGCTGATTGACTCGCTTCGTCCGGGGAGGAGTTGAGGGCGCTCATTGAGCGAGTCATTACTTTTGGAAGAGCGTTGAAAGTGGTGGCAAGTACCTACATGCGCGTGATTAGCGTAAGTTTTTCACAATTAGTAAGTAAGTAGGGAGTGCAAGCTTTAACGTACTTTGTGGAGTTCATCCCGAAATTCTTTGATAATTTGGGCGGGAGCGCGTTGCTGGGCACTAGAAGGAGTGGTTCCAATGGGTTCAAAGTCATCCGTAAGCAGCTGCGGCCTCAAGCAAAGCCAGTCATCCACCCGGAGAGTGTTTCCCCCTTCAACGACGGACTTCCCAGAGAGAGCAACAGGTAAGGGGGATACTGGGAAGATGTCTCTTATTTTCTTGTCATCCCATATCGACACTACAGCCTGCCCAAAACCAAAGAGCGAGCCAAATGAGAAGTCAGAGGATTCATCGTGATACGAAAGAGATCGGCTGTCAATTCTCAGCTTCGTCGTTGCTTTATTCCGATACCGTCTGAATGAGGTGGCCTGTGCAATGTTCGGATGCATCCCTGCTGTCAATATCGCGCTGATGAAAGTCGGACTGGTAGAATTTGTGTTCAGGTACGGATGGCCCAGTTTCGCTCGAAAGCGAGCCGACGCTGGAGTGAAAGGGACAAGGCCGAGTTGTTCTAGAGTTTTTTCAACCTGGCCAGACGCCGCACGCATGTCTTGGAAGACTGTCCGGCTGAAGCAATATCGGTGGCAGAAAGCATTCATAGCCTGTCCACTCTCTTGCTCCAGGATTCGACGAGCTTCACTGTAAAGGTTGATGGCGGCAATGATATCGTTGTTCGTGCCTGCACTGCAAAATCGCCGAATTTTCTTTACGTCCTTCTCAGTCAAGTTGGAAGGAACAACAAAGCCAGAAAATTCGCTGCCGAGGAGACATCCAGCCAGCAGGACCGGGTCCAGACACCGAAACAGAGCTCCAAGGAGGATCAACTTTCCAAGCGCCGGATCTACAGGCATCTCGTTGAGTAACCGACCAAGTGGCGTCAGCTGATGATGCTCGTCGAGGGCTTCGATGGTTTCCATATGCTCGACGGCGCTCCTAACCGAGTATACCCCCGGTGGTTCGAGCGTTCCTTCAAACAGCTCTTCTGCAGGGATGTCTGGCAGGTGCGCACGAAGCCGGAGGACGAGATCCGTGAGATTAGAAGTATGTGCTTCTGGGATCGTGTGGGACGTGAAGCGATCGTAGCGCTCTTTTGAGTACAAAGCATAGTAGTGTCCCTCTTGCACCCTACCCGCGCGGCCAGCACGTTGTTTGGCGCTTGATTTACTGATCCACGTGCGTTGCCATACTGAAGCTCGGGTTTCGGGATCGAATACAAGGTGGTTCTCAAGCCCGCTATCGACAACTGGGAGGAAATGTCAGAATGAACCACGGACAATTCACACATGTTCAGGTTTGAGTTGCTCTCCTCATAACGACCTACCATATTTCACATCTGGGATTGTAATTGAAGCCTCTGCGATGTTTGTAGCGATGACAATTTTCCGGCAACCGCCATGAACAGGCTCAAAGACTTTGAGCTGGCCTTCGCTTAGGCTTGAGTGGAGGGCTATCAGCCTGTATTGGTCTGGGTTCGAGAACAGCACGCCGGATGGATTCAGGCGTAGCTTTTCCAACACTTGCTCGATCGCTGTCAGCCCAGGGACGAAAACAAGAATGGCTCCGTCGTGGGTTTTCCGGGATAGATGGACAATCGTAGCAACGATGAGATCGATGGGAATTTCGTTTAGGCCCTTGTCTTTCCGGGGAGTTTTGATCTGAAGCTGTCCTAACACGTCGTCCAAGTAGAACGTCGTTATGGGATAGGTTCTGCCAGGAACCTCCAACACAGGACACGGAAGCAGTTTGCCACGGGAATCTTTCGTCCCCAGATAGGTGCTGAAAAGCTCGGTATTCAGAGTAGCGCTCATCAATACGACCTTTGGCATTGGCTTTCCTGCCCTTTTCCGGACAAGACGGTAATGCTTGAGCAAGAGGAGCAAAGCATCCTGGTTCTTGGGACGTTCATGAGCCTCATCGATGATCAGATGAGAAACTCCATCGAGAAACTCGTGAGGCGCCCCACTCATCATTGCCAGAGCGAGGCCGTCAGTTTGGAAAAGAATTTTCCCGGGAAATTGGGGAACATTTTGATCGAAGCGGACTTGATAGCCGACGGAAGAAGCCATGGCCTCTCCGCGTTCTTCAGCAACGCGTCGAGCGACTGAGATGACAGCTACCCGACGTGGCAGCAGGCAGAAAATGTTGCACGCGGCACCATCCCCACGCTTGATGGCGTCGTCAAATATGATCTGCGCGAGCTGGGTGGTCTTCCCACTGCCCGTGGCGCCAAGTACAATAGAAAAGTCATTGTTGTTGATCATTTCAAGGAGCTGTTCCTTATAATGGTTGATGGGAAGCTCAGAGCGTGCATCCCTTATACGCTCAAATGCAGGATTGGATTCGTAATGATGCAAATTAGCGCGGAGCAGGGCGCTGCGGCTTCGGGCAGCTTCGGGGTCAAGGGGCTCGAGATATGGAAGACGACGGGCCGGTTCCTCAACTCCGGCTTTGCTTTCATCCGCCGTCTGGTGCGTATCTGTTCCTTTTCTCATGGCACGCAATTCTTCTAGTGCACTTTCCATCTTGTAGAGAGCCTTGGGATGGATCGGCATGTTATAGACTTTGTTCCGTGCCTCCAAAAGTTCTTCCCGCTCCTTAAAGAATTCTCTCCGTTCTCGAAATAAGGCAACGGGACGGTGTGAAAGCGATCTTTCATTCCTGCCTTCTTCCCGCTCCTTAATGAATTCTCCCTGTTCCCGACCTGAAGCAATGGGACGGCGTTTATTCGATCCTTCATTCCTACCTTCTCCCAGCTCCTTCATGAATTCTCTCCGTTCCCGACCTAAAGCAATGGGACGGCGTATACTCGGTCTTTCATTCCTGTCAAGTTGATCTGTTGTCCTGATTCGATCATTTGTGGATGCACATTGCGGGCTTGACGATAGAGAGCGTGTCGAAAGAGGCGAGCGACTTTGGGGGTCATGTTGTATAGTCAGGAAAGGCATACAGGGACGGTTACTTGAGGTAGCACATGACGGTGCTCGGCGTGAACAAACGGAGCGAAGGTGTCGGCCCATGGCTATGGTAATATTAGTATTTTGGTCGTCCGTCAATGATAGGATCTTTTCCACTCACCAATTCAGCTTGCATGTTCGGAGCAGCGGAAAAAATGCATTGGAGAGAAATAGAGACAGATAATGAGAGAGATGATGGGAAAGAAGAGATATAGGAGTTGCGGTAACGACAAGTGTTGTAGTTGTATTGTGAGCGCTCCCAGATAAATTTCGGAAGGTCCGTGCGCTCTTCGGAGCTCCCTCGCGCTGTCACGTGATGATAGAAGAGACAGGCAAACAAGACAAACATGTTCTTCAACTTCAACTTCGGCTGGGCGCAAAAGAGGCTCAGTTCTTAGTTAACCATACCGTCATGATGTATATCGGTAGGCGTCTTCAAGACTTCATATACCTACATATAGCCAGTATTCGAAGTTCTCATAACTACCACCACGCGGCCCTCTCCGGCACAATGAAGGGTCACGCCGGACTGCAAGACCTACAAGACTCCGGCCGCGCCCAACTGTCGAAGCATGCGTATAGATCATCTCCAAATCAAAAGAATTGCGTCGTCATCAGCGGCCCGCAGCTCATTTTAGTCGGCGATATGCTCGTCTAGGAACAGGAGACAGCCACCAATATTAAAAGCCGCGTCAACCGCCAAAGCGTCCAAAGCGCCATCACCTCTGTCCTCCAGCGCCTTAAAATCTACTCTCGCACTCTTACCGATGGCCTCGCCATATAATGCGGCCATGTCGTCAGTCTGAGGATGGCAAAGTCAAGGAATTGAGCTACGAACAGGAAGCTTTATCAATGCGACAGTCGCTTCCAAGTCGAACTCCTCGAAGTCTCCTTGAAGGCAAAGAAGCTTCAGGCTTCACAATCATCGACGGCAACGGCTGCACGAATAGCGAATTTGCAGCGCATGGAGTCATAGACATCCGACGGCTCTAAAACAGAGGCAGTGGAGATGCTTGTCAAATGAGGGGCTCGAGGTTGAATAATGACTTGCTTAGCAAACCGGTCGGGGCTTAGATGCCATAGTCGTCCATACAACTTCGGCTCAGGTCAATTCCGTCGATGGCGCTCTCTTGAAGGACAAGTCTACAGGCCAGGACATGGAGATCCTCGAACAACAGCCGCTGCGGGAGTGGCTGACAGGAAACTACCAGGCTTTTGATGCCAAGATATTTTTTGTGTTGGACAATTCGAGTGAAGCAGTGCAGTTGGTGCAGGGGTTTGGGGCCGTGGTTGGGCTGTTGAGGCATAAGGGTGATTTTGAGATGATTGCAGAGAGGTATTTAGATGGACAGGAAGAGTGGGAGGGAGGCGAAGGACGAGCGGAATAATTGGGTGCGAAGGGTGGAGTTGCATAATCACAGATGCGAGCGGAAAGAATGTCAGTAAGTTTTTGCGCCATTTTGAAAGTTTGAACGACAACGACAAGCTTGAGATAGGTGATAAGTGTTTTCCATTTCTTTCAAGGAAATAAGCCTTTTGGCAGCTGCATTAAATCGAATGTTGTTCAAAAGGATGGTAACAAGTGGGAAAGTGTAAACTCCAAGAGGCTGGACCACAGCATCCATACCTTTATGTCCGAAATTACTTCGTCTTCAACATGTACCCATGATCCATTAATCATCCACCCATTTACCCCATTCCCATGTCCCTCCATCCAGTATTAATGCCATTAAAACACCTTTTCCCCACACGCGCCGGGAACCCAACACTAACAAAAGAAAGATCACAACTACAACAGCGCAACACCTACAGCAACAACAACTTTAACAACATCTCCACTGACCCGCTTCTTCAACAGATCGGCAGCTCGGCCGGGGAACGGCTCCACGCTCGACGAGGGAGAGCCAAAGGTACCTGACGACGGTCCAGGTCCTGTCGTTGACTGCGAACCAGAGCCACCGGGACCAGCAGAGATGCTGGAGCGGCTGGAGCTTGGCGGTGGCGCCGAGAGGGCCGACGAGGAAATGAGAGTGATGACGGAGGGGAGCGAAGGGGATCCTGATGGGGTGTTATTTGATGAGGGAGAGTTCGAAGAAATTGAAGATGATGATGATTCTGACGACGGCGCGAGGGATGAGGAAAGATTTGAGGGTACTGAGGATTCTGAGGATGGCGAGGGCGAAGCAACTGATGAAGTTGGGGATTGCGAAAGGGAAGATGAGGTAGAAGGAGTCGCAGAGGGAGGTGGAGGTGGGAACGGGGTTGTAGAAGAAACAGGAGAGCTTGAGCTGGAGTTGGGAGTCTCACTACTCGAACTAGCACTCGGGCTCGAACTTGGTGGTGCCGAGTCCTCAGGCCATGAGCTAGGGATGCTGCTACTCGATTCAGCCATCGACGAGGATGTCGGAGTCGAAGCCGGAATCTCCGAAGTACTCGTACTGCCGGCGATCTCTGATAAAACAGTGAAGCGTTGTGTTCTCGTGGCCGGGGCAGGCGCGTAAGTTGCTTCCGTGTATACAACTTCTCCCTTTGTCGCGGGTACGGCTGAGACCACTGGGCCACCAGCTGGATCGCACGCTGAGCCGATGGGCTGTCCGATCTGTTCGACAATGGTGGGTGAGTTGTTCAGGTAATCGACAATGGCGGGAGTTGGAACCGGGCTTGGGCCGATGGAGCTTCCAGGCGGGACAGCGTAGACCAGGGGTGAGTAGTTTGTTGGTGATGGAAGGTGGAGAGAGGAGCTGGTATAGATGCAAGCCGTTGTGACTGGCTGAGGTACGAGATATGCGTGGTTGAAGCCAGTATATGCAAGATACGTAGTCGGCCAGGTCCTGGCGAACAATGTGTTAGAGTGTATCAAAGCATTTTAGATTGTTTGGAATACTTACAATGTCAAATCGTTCCACGTCCAAGTGAGCGAGCTCTGGGTTAGCGGCGGTAGTTGAACGAGAGTAGAAGTGGTAACCTCTGTGGACTCGGAGCCATCGGGGTATACATATATATTGACCTCGACAGTGGCTGTTGGTATAGTAATTGTCTCAACCCTTACGCTTCTCGTGTACACCAGAATTGTAGCAGTAATGTCAACCTGACAAGGGTCTGGACATGATAACTGTGGATTTTCTGAAGTTTGAGCTGGCGCTGACCCCAACACGGTTGTGGTGATGTCATTCACCAGTGTTGTAGTATGGTCGACCGTCGTGGGCACATAGGACACGATGGTGGTTTCCTCTTCAATGGTTGAAGTGACTTGCACAGTGCTTGTTTCGTACAAAGTGGTCGGAATTGCAGTGGTTTCGGTCTGCGTGAAGACGACGGTGCTGCTATCAATAACAGAAGAGACCACGACCGTCGAAGCGCTGATGAGAGTGGTTTCGATCGGTTGTGTCGTTGTCACAGTCTCATAGATTGTCGTTGGAACTACGATTTTAGTTGGTTCTGTGACTACGACTGTGGTTCCATCAAGAACAGACGTGATCTCCACCGTTGAAGTAAGAATCAGCGTTGTTTCTATGCTCTGGGTCGACCTCACCGTCTCGAAGATTGTCGTGGGCAGCAAGGTTTCCATAGTCTCTGTAGTAATGAAAGTTGTTCCATCTAGAACTGATGTGACCACAAATGTTGATGTCTGCACGATGGTGGATTCAATTACTTGCGTAACCGTAGTTTCCAAAGGAACAAACTCGTAGATAGTGGTTGGAACCTGGACCGAGGTGGGTTGTGTGATTGTAACAAGAGTACCATCGACCAAGGAAGTAGTTACGATAGTCGTGGGAACTTGAATGGTAGTCTCAAAGGTGGTGGCCGTAGGAACTTGAATGGTCGTTGGGAGAGTGAGCGTGAATGTACTCCCTTCAATGGCAGAGATTACCACGATTGTCGTGGGAACAGCAGTCTCAACAGTAGTGGTAGTGGGGACTTGAATTGTTGTTGGTATAGTGAGAGTAGACGTACTGCCATCGATGACAGAGGTCACTATAGCTGTTGTAGGAACGACAATGGTAGTCTCAACAGTAGTGGTAGTGGGGACTTGAATCGTGGTTGGTAGAGTGAGAGTAAATGTACTCCCTGCGATGACGGAGGTCACTATAACTGTCGTAGGAACATAATCGGTTGTGGGCTCATAGATGGTGGTAGTAGTAGGGACGGGGACTTCCGTGGTTTGGACGCTTGTGACTGTAGAGCCTTCAATAACAGACGTTGTTGTAACGACAGTTGTCTCATAGACAGTAGTAGTCGTTGGGACTGGAACTTCTGTGGTTTGGGTAATAGTGACCGTGGTGCCATCAACCACAGACGTAAACGTGAGAGTGCTAGTTTCGATGACAGTAGTGGTCGTCGGAACCGGTATTTCCGTGACTTGGGTGATCGTGACCGTACTTTCGTCAATAGTTGACGTTACAGTAAGGGTTGTTGGAACATATTCTGTGGTCTCGATGACCTCTGTTGTAGAGAAATACACGGTCGTCGTTGTTGGAACCGCGACTGGGACTTCTGTCACCTGTGTGGTGGTAACTGTGGTTCCGTCGACAGTGGTGGTGAAGATGAGGGTTGTAGGAAGGTATTCTGTGGTCTCAATGACCTCTGTTGTGGAAAAATACACGGTCGTCGTAGTGGGGACTGGGACTGGAACTGGGACTTCGGTCACTTGTGTGGTGGTAACTGTAGTTCCGTCGATGGTGGTGGTGATGGTGAGGGTTGTAGATATGTACTCTGTAGTCTCCTCGACTTGCGTTGTGGAATAGTAGATAGTGGTAGTTGTCAGAACGGGAACTACAGTCGGCTGAGTAATCGTGATCGTACTGCCGCTGAGAGTGGTGGTGAGGAAAACAGTCGTAGAAACGTATTCAGTGGTTTCCACAACCTGTGTTGTCGTACGATCCCGTGTTGTCGTATGATCCTCTGTTGTAGGGACGTAAACAGTAGTCGTTGTCGGGACGGGAACCACCGTTGGCTGGGTAGTAGTGATTATGCTGCCGCTGACGGTGGACGTCAAGATCAAGGTTGTAGAGACATAGGCCGTCGTCGGAATCACTTCCGTCGTCGATTCCACAATCGTGGTTGTAGTAATAAGTGGAACTTCCGTTGTCAGGGTGCGAGTTACGGTTGTGTCGCCACCAATGATAGAAGTGAATGTAGTGGTGGTAGGGACGTAGATTGTGGTTTCGACCACCCGCGTCGTTGTATGGTCTACAGTGGTTGTAGTAGGGACCATAACCGTGGTTAGCTGAGTGAATGTGACTACAGAGCCACTGTTGACGGTCGTAACGACAACGGTAGTAGGCACGGGAACATATTCCGTTGTTTCAATGGACTGCGTGGTGGTAAGGACCTCGGTCGTCGTGATGGGCTGGGTGTGGGTCACCGTCGTGCCATTCTGAATGACGGAAGTAACATGAATGGTGGAAGTCTCGTAGAAGGTTGTGGACACCAAGACAGTAGTAGGCCGAGGAACCGTGACTGTGCTACCGTCTTTGGTAGTTGTGAGGTATGCTGTTGTCGTGCTCAAAAACGTAGTGGTGACTCGAACAGTAGTTGGCTGTATGGAGACAATGGTCGTGGGCACAGGAATAGTGGTAGGAGGCTCAGTGGTAATTATCGTCGTCTCTTCAGTATGGTCTACGGTCTTGGTGTGGTTCAGGGTCTCAGTCTGCTTGACGGTGGTCGTATGGTCTTCGGTGGAAGTCACATGATCCGTGACGGTAATGGATGAGATCAACGTGGACGTATGGTCAACGGTATCCGTAATATGTTTCGTGACGGTGGACAAGAGAGTCGAGGTTTCCGTTGTTGTCACGTTACTTACGATCGTAACGGTGTCTGTCCGGGTGAGGGTGTCTGTCCAGGTGAGAGTCTCAATGGCGCAATTGGAAGTCGAAGAGTTGCTGTTCGTGATGACAAAGCTTGAAGAAGTAGAAGAACTCGATAAGCTGGTGACATCACTCGTGCAAGACGAGTTCGAGCTTGCGGCAGATGAAGTACTCGAGAGAATCGGTGTTGAACTGTTACTCGTACTGAGAGAAGACGTCCATTCCGATGACGAACTTGTACTAGCAAAATTGGAAGGCGTCGAAGATGTCGGAGGCACCGGCGTCGACGAATTGCTGCTTTGCGTTGGAGTAACGCTCGGGAGGGAAGAGGGTGGAGCGGAAGAAGTCAGGGATGACTTTGTTGAGGGTGACAACGTTGAACTGTTGCTGCTGCTCATAACAATGCTTGATGATATTGGGGGTGACGACGGTGGAGCAGAAGAAGTCGGGAAAGATTTTGTGGAAGGTGAAGACATCGAGTTATTGCTGCTGGTGACGACAATGCTTGATGGTATTGAGGATGATGGTGGAGTGGAAGAAGTCAGGGATGATTTCGTTGAGGGCGGAGAGGTTGAGCTATTGCTGCTGCTGATGACAATGCTTGATGATATTGAGGATGAAGAGGGGGTGTCTATGGACGAATAGGAACTAGAACTGCCAAGTGTAGATGTAGTACATGGAGTGCTGGATGAAATCTCCGTTGACGACGAGGATGAAGATAGAGGCTCCGATATCGACTCGCTCCACGGAGGGCAAGAACCATGGTGACAGTGAATCGAGTGCGATTTCGTTGGCGCAAGGCTGCTGGTGGTGTCAAGATAACTGGATATAGACCAGATCGTACTCGAGCTTTGCACGACTGGACTTGAGGGCTCGGAATTATAGCTCGGGGGCGGTACTGAGGAGGTTGAAAGCAGGTGCGAGGATGATGTCCCTGGATCATGGCCGCCCCATCGTAGTGCAGGGGACGATGAAGAGCTCAAATACAGAGACGTCGTCAATACCGACGTGAAGGCAGTGGAGTTGGTCAGCATTGTGAATGAAAGGATTGCACGATTGGAGAGTTTTTCAAAGATGCATGACCGTATTCACAGACTTTCCCGGGTGTGACAAACCCAGAATTAGAAGCGATTTTGATAGCAAAGTAGCGACAGCGTGGAGGTGGGAGCTGGTACTGCTAGAAACACAGATTTCACAATGAAGAAGGCTGGGAACGAGCCGCAATCAGGTCCAGCACGTGCAAAGCTCGTCAGAGACGGTGATGCAAGTGAACAGTCCGGAGGCAGCTATTAAGCGCCGATGGGGATACAGTGCAGGTCATGGTGCAGATAGCGAAGGACTGGAGCCAAAACAGAAAAGAAAGTGGGCATGGGAAGCCTTGACGACGAGTACCAAGCGCCGGAGGATAAAGTCGAGGCCGCGTTCGTAGGTGCTTAGCGAAATCAATACTCGCTTCTGCATGTATGCGGCCTACTTTGGATGAATGGCAGCCAGCTGAGGCTCAACAGGGCCGTGTGAAGCAGAGGACGCGGGACACAAGCTGCTTCTGGCATAGAGCCTGGTTGCCTCGTGTGGGCCCGCCTCGGCCCGGCGAGCGGGGAGGGTTGCTGAAGCTGCTGAGGCGTGCTGAGGGCATGGCAATGTGCCAGTTGCGGACGGGAGCTAGGCGTGGTGGGCAAGGCAAACAGTGGTACATGTAGCCATGCTGCTGCTGTGCCGCCCGCGAGGCTATCGAGAAGTGCGACTGGTGCACCATGACGGGTGTGCTGGTACGAGGTCAGCGTGGTGGTGATGACTGGTGGGGATGGTGGATGTGGGAGTGGAGTGGACGGTGCGGGCAGAAGAAGCAAATAGCCAAATACCTCTGCACTGCTACCTCGAGGTTCGAGAGTGTCACGTGAGACGCCGCGTCGCGGCACAACCTTCATCCGCAGCCTTCTTTCAACCACTCGCGGTGCCAGCAGCAACGCCATCCAGCTCCAGCCTCCCACGCATGCAAACCTCTGCATCTCTCTGCGTCTCTGCATCTCTTCACGCATCCGTATTTGCCGCCGCTGTAGCGCTGCAATCGGTGGCCTCGCCGGAGTCTGCCTCGCCGCCTTCGTCCTGCTCCCGCATCACCACCGCCATGTTTGCTGCAGCAAGCTCTCCCCCAATCGCGCCATGGAGGCCCCCAATGTGCCCTCTTGGCCCAACCCCTCCTCTGTGTCCCCTTCTCTGCACCGGTCCACCCTCTGCACCCTCTGCACCACCTTTGCCACCTGCCTACTCTCGTAGCCGCGCTCTAGGCGACATGCAGGTAAGTTGACAATCACTGATAATGCCGCAACAATTGTGCTTTGTCTCGTCGTCCATGCGGTTCTGTGTCTCTGCTGGCTCAACTCCCTTCTCCCATCATGTCTCCGTCTTAATCTCGTCTTTCCCCCGCTTTCATCTGTCGCAATTCCCGCCTTGTCTGCAGTGACATGCAGGCGCCTTTCCCGCTGGTCTCAGCCTGATGGATCCCTCCAAGCCATTCCCCGTCGTCGTGCCACCTACGTTGAAGTTTGACGGTAACGATGGAAATTGGTCAACTTTCTTCGTCAACGTCGGAGGCCCTGCTCACGACTATCGCCTTCTTCCGTCCACGTCAAGCTCAGTCACATGGATACCGTCTGCAAATGCATGCGTTGAGGGAGACCCGTCCAATTGTCCCGACACTCGAGGAATCCAACCTTTCGAGGGAAGAATACAAGGATATCAACCAACAGCGTCGAATGAATCTATTTCCCTCGCTGACCACCTCTGGTTGGAATTAGACTCGGTCGATCTCAACGTGACCTACGGCCCGCAGTACGGTGATCAAGTAGGGTGGTTCTACCAGGACACTGTTGGTCTTGGTCCAGCCCAGTCAACCCTCAATATCACCGAGTACAGGGCAGTGGTCGCTGCA
This sequence comes from Aulographum hederae CBS 113979, assembly GCA_010015705.1. Taxonomy (NCBI): domain Eukaryota; kingdom Fungi; phylum Ascomycota; class Dothideomycetes; order Aulographales; family Aulographaceae; genus Aulographum; species Aulographum hederae. Next base: position 547,121 of record ML977152.1, read on the forward strand.
ATCGATACAGAAGAGTTCTGGATCGGAGAATTCGGACTCGACCTCGGCCCCAATAAATTTCAGACGCCAGAGCCGTACCCATCTTACCTGAGCGTTCTGAATGATTCGAATTTGATTCCCAGTCTATCGTACGGTTACGGCGCTGGCGCATTCTATCGTAAGGATTTTCGATACCTTTGTCAGCTGAATAATAAGTCCAAAGAGACCACCATTCAATTTCCCCGTTTTTCATTGGGTTGAATTATGATGCTCAAAGCTCTCATAAAGATCATACTCTTCTCAACAACATTTCTACTTCGTGTCGTGCAAGTTTGCGCAAGCTTCTGACCTTTCGTAGGGAACAATGGCGCATATGGAAGCCTCACACTCGGTGGCTTCGATTCATCACGCTTCGAAACCTCGAGAGTGATGTTTCCTCTTGGGGTCAACGGTCTCCTCCAGTTGGCTGTCGCAGACATCCAAGTTTCCATCAATGATACTCCAAGTTCTATGACTAAAGATGCAGCCATATTTTGGGCTGCTATAGACTCCACGTTGCCCTACTTGTGGCTTCCCAAGAACATCTGTGACGAATTCGCAACCACGTTTGGACTCACTTATGATAACACAACGAATATCTATCTGGTGAATTCCACCGCTCACGCGCAAAACGTCGCAAATAATGCCACAGTCATGTTCTCCCTGGCGCCCTCGCCGACAACCAGTGATTTTACATCCATATCCCTGCCGTATGACGCTTTCGACCTGGAACTTTCCTGGCCCGCTTTTGAGGACCCCCAGTCGTATTTCCCAATCCGAAGAGCGAACGGAGATAAAGCGGTTCTAGGCCGAACCTTCCTGCAAGAAGCCTACCTCATCGTCGACCACGAACGTGGCAACTTTTCCGTCAATCAGGCCATTTACCCTTATCCACCGCCTGCAACAAACATCGTACCCATACTGCGGATAGAACAATCCAATCCCCACACTTCCAAGTCCCACCTTAGTGGTGGCGCCATTGCCGGCATCGTCATTGGAGTCGTTGCATTCTTGGGCTTTCTCGCAGGGGTCGCTTGGTTCCTCTACCGTCGTCGTCGCGCAGCGCACAAAGCTCGCCTCGAATCCGAAAAGGCCGCGAACGTTGGCGGCTCCATCACCCTGTCTCCCAATGATCCCAACACAGTCGAATCTACCCTCATGGACACAGCACAGAAAGACCCACAGGAAATGCCGTCCCCTGAGCCTGGTGCTCACGGCTATTACGGTCACCGCAAGACATTGAGCGACGGCAGTACGGTTTTCAGCCATGAAATGGATAGTCCGCCGAATCCAACCCCACACCGCGAAAGCGGCAGTGGAGGCGACTATTTCTGGTCCAATGGTGGTAGTAGACGGAGAGGATTGAGCGATCGGAGCGAGCTGGAAGCGAACCCGGTGTATGAGATGGATGGCGGTGCACTGGGGTTGGATAGGGATAGCCCGAGGACGGAATCGGTATCAGCTGCGGCTTCAGGGACTGGTGGCTCGGGGACCGTGACACCGGCTGGGAGGGAGAGTGTGTTTAGGGAGAGCATTGCTACTGTTGTCAGTCCGGAGACGCCAAGGAGGGAGAGTCTCGCTACCATTGTTAGTCCGGAGACTTCAAGAAGGGAGATTCTTGGTGTCGGGAGTCCGCCTCGGCGAGAGAGTGGAACTCGGGAGAGAATTGAGGAGGAGACAGTGTCTCCTATGGAAGGGGAGAATGCCCCAGCATTACAACAGGTGGTACATCCGACCGAGAGTGCAACAGGGGAGGCGGAAGAAGGAGGCACACATAAAGAAGGCTCTTCACGGTAGTCCTGCTTGTAAAGCTCAGTTCAAATAGTTTTTTTAATGCTTATTGACTTTCATTCATACCCCAAACAGACTCGGAATTCACGCGATGCCTTGGGTATACCGGAGACCGGATCCTGCTGTTGGACCCCCTTTAGATTGCTTCAGAAGCCTAAGCAGTTGTCTAATCTGCGCTGCTTGCAGCACCAGTAGACGATATCGAGACCATCGCCCGCCCGCTACTGCCATCGCCACTTCTGAGGTCAACGGTGTTAGCTCAGTCTGTGCACTTGACCCTTTTGCCATCGTCTTGGTGCTCGTCTTCCCTCCGCAGCCTGTATAGAGAGATGAAAGACCCTATGAGAGAATTCAATTATTCCGATCCTAAAGGTGCTACTCAGTTGAACTCCGGTACCCTCGAGAACTGCGGAATTCCAAAAAAGGCCTGATATATCTGTTACTCTGAGAAACGGGCTCGCCATACTGGCATCTGAACTCTCAGCCGGCGTTCTTATAAAGCATCGCACTTCATGGCACTTGATTCGAATCGTAGGTATTGGTACAGAGGGATGCATGACGTTTAGTCCCTTCTCGCCCTCGGCAACAATAACTGTCCTCCACAGTCATGAAGAGCTTGTATTGAGCTAAACAGCATTCTCCCCTGCATTGTGCGGCGGGACGAGCGCCACGTCTGATCTTTGCCGGCCTGTTGAAATTGCTGCTCCCATGTTCCGTGGATCGTATTCTTGGCTGAATGAGTGCTTGCCAGGAAGGATGAGAAGGTGAATTCATCAAGATACTGCTGACTTCCATGAAAACATAATCTGGAGATCGCGAGCTGCCGTGACGCTCCCGTCCTCGTCTGAGGCAGTACCGGGTGAAGCATCCCGGAGTACGGCATTGGGACCAGGTGCCATTGTTCCAGGTCCCTTGATGCAGTCGCTCCCAAGGCCGTCCCCAACGTGAGTCTCCATCGTGCCTGCACGAACACGAAGCTTCGTCGTATGCGCCTGGCTCACATAAACAGGCAAATGCCATTGGCTTTCCGCTGAACAGTTCCAAACTGCTCGTGCGCAGGTGTGGGCATCAGATCTGCGAACGGCGGCGGTGAGACTCTCCAGTGACATGTTGCAACCGGTGCCAATCTCGGATATCGGGATGATATTGTCAAAAGTGACAATTTGCTTGTCTCCAGAAGAGTGGAGGCTAAGATGTGGCTCCACGCTTCGACTGGGACACCCATATTCGAGGTAATGTTTCCTCTTGCAATGCAGTTCTGCGTTTTTCATTTCTCGGAGTGCTTGCAAAATGCATAGGCCAGAGAAGGCAAAGTGCTTACAGAGCCGAAATGTTCCATCAAGCCCATTGCATAGCCGTCGTTGTGGTGACAGTTTCAGTTGCTTTAATGAAAAGCTTTCCGGGCCATGTGTTGCTCGGCACCCAGAACATCCAAACTTGTCAAGGGGTGAGCCTGATAGAGCCTGCTCGCACTGCTCGTCAAATCTCCGCTGTAATATCCTATCTAGATCCCGGTGGTGGTAGATGCGGAACTTGAAGAGTTCATTGCCTGGAAATGACCTTTCTTTCATGGACATGCCGTGCGTCGTCAGTATAGCTCGAAACCTGCTGCAGACATGTTGCAACACAATCAAAGAGACAGGCGGAGGGTAACGAGAGATTTCCAGAATCAGCTCAATCGGAAGGTTGCTGATGCATTTGTTGGTGCAGTTTTGCTCGTAGGCCAACTCAAATGCTTCGGGTGTAGGCTCAAAAGCTTCAAGGGCAGGCTCAGGAGTGTTCACGCCAGCAGTGGGGCCAGCAAAAAGACTCGAAAGACGGCCAATGCGGCTGACAAAAAGACTCCTCAGAGTCGAAAGCATACCTGTGTCGGTATGCTTTCGGCCTTAGGAGGAGGATTTTGCTGGCTCGGCAGGACTCCGTGGGGCATGGGGTCTTGCTGAGGCATGCAGCGTCAAATTATTTATCAGCAGGTACAACTTCAGATGGCCGCAGATGTGGTCCTAGTAACCAGTCGATCGAAGGGACGGGGATCTGTGGTTGCGTCATGACAGGCAGTTCGGCGGCCATTATGGAATTTGTTATGGAGGTCATCAACTTAGTAGGGACAATGGACAGAGACTGGAATCTCCAGGTTGCAGGTACATATCCTTCTTGGTGGGTTTGAAATCTTTGGACGAGACTGTAAGAGAGCGCCCGCTCACTTCTACGCCTAGGATGAAGCTACATAACCTACCCAACGGCGAATTGGCAAAACTACAGGACTCTATCAAACTAACCACTCAACCTTCTAGATGTCGGAGATCTGTCCTCTGCAACTGGCTACTGGTTGATATTGGCAAGTGGTTCCGAACTGCGGGGAAATGAGCGGCGTTGCTGGACCGTTGTAGGATTACCACCAACGGGCCAAAGGCTTGCGCCCACCACCAGAAGCCAAATGAATGGGTCTGCAAGTAGATACACTTAAGATAATAGAGCCGTTTAGTTTACTTTCCATTGAGAAAGGATTGCGTCCTGACAGACTGGAACTGGAAGAGAAGAACGGAAACAATGATTCAAACTCGAAACGAACAACAGCACCGGCATTAAGATGGTGCGAGGCTGGTATCATTTCTGCGCATGTTAATTACATATCGTATCGCGGATACTCCACCCCATTCTCATTTTCCACAGCGTTCGCCGCTTTTCCGTGCTGCTTCCCGTTAAGCTTCGGTTCCACAAGCTTCGTCGAGAGCTCTCCCATACGTTTGAAGCGTCCGATAGCAGCTTCCACAATCATGCAGATCAATTCGTCGTAGGAAATGCCGGCGGAGTAAGCTATAAGTGGAAGACCGGATATGTCAGGTCTGAGCCCCGAGAGGGGTTGGAGCTGTGAGTGGAAGATTAGCGTTCCAACCAATACAATACAATGCATCTGACCTGACTCCAAAAAGCGATAACGGAATGGCTAGGAAGCAACATACCTCTAATATGTGAGGGACACCATTTTCATCGCATCTGACGTCTACTCTCCCTCCATCCCTACAATCAAGCGCTCTCCAGGCCCGGAGGGCTACTTCTTTGACAGCATTTGCTTCGCTGTCCTTGTCACTGGGAACCTGTGTCTCCATTCCAGCAGAAGTCTTCACAGCTTTTCGCCCGCTGGAGTAGAAATCAGGGAATCCATCCGCTCCACGGGGCGAATAATTGAACTCAATCGCCCCCAGACATCTTGCTTCGTGACCTGTACCGATGATTCCAACGGTGAATTCACGACCCGGAAGAAACGTCTCGACTACAATATCATCGTTTGGAAATTTGCATGACAGGTAGTCCAACTCCTCGTGGAGACGTTCTTGATTCGTGACCTTATTGCTGGCCGACACGCCGACGGAGCAACCTTGGCTAACGGGTTTGAGGAAGAGTGGGAACTTTGACAGCTGCTTTTTGTGCCTGGTGGTCGACATGGCGTGCTCGTAGAGTGCCTTAGTGGACAGTGCCGGGTCCCGTTTCGAAACAGCAGGGATGACGAGGAACGGTGCGGTTGGAATCTGCAAGGACTCCAGAATCATCTGAACGGAGAAAGTGTCAGTGATCAAGCATTATAGAGATAGCGTGGCTGAAACAAGGACTCGAGGTTACCTTCGTCTTCGCCTTGTCGATACACCACGCAAGGGTTGCGCAGTTCGAACCTGTAAATGGGATCTGATATGCTTCCAGAATGGCCGGAACTTGAGACTCTCTGGCTGTCCCGTAGAATCCACTATGGATGTTGAATACAAAGTCTACATAGAGTTTTCCGTCTCGGTCGCTCAAAACCTTGGCCAGTTGCTTGAAATTTCCCAATTGGATCACGTGAAAGCCTTTCTTTTCGAGCGCGGCCGTAATTGCATTGATAGTTTTGGTTTCTTCAAAGCCTTCGACTAGTTCTGTGGGTATGCCACTCGCGACGTAATCCTCTTTGAGATCGAAACAAAGGCCAACTCGGCGGTATTTCCCAGAGGACTGGTCGCGGTCGACGGGCATGGCGGATGGTGCCATGGTGAGCTCCTGGGGACTTAGAATACCGCGGAAAAAGAAACTCTGGGAGACTCAACGCCTGCTGGGTTAAGGGATGAGACCGAGATTGCGGAGTTCGCAGATTAAGAATGCAGACTGAAGGGAAAGGGGCAGTATCTGGTATTTCAATCAAATACAACGTCTTTTCAGATGAAAATGATGCAATAAAGCGGATACCATGAGTTTCTCGTCATCACTTTGGTGCCTAGTGGGTCGACAAATGACAGCATAATTATTGGATGATTAATATCAGTGAAGAGGGGAAAGGAAAGGGTGCGTGGAGCACATGCCAGTGACTTGGTGAGCTATGGAACCGAATGGCGAAACCTGATCCAAGGTGATTTCCGAGGACTCGATGATTCTGGAGGACGAGGAGATAACCTCACTTACGGAAGGATGGACGCGTACGGGAGAGGTGGTTTTTTGAGTCTTCACGTATGGACTGGACCATTACCTCCAGCTTGGATGGTTACTTGGATGGATGGAGGGGGCGGGGAGCTCGCGGAGGTCATCTCTAAGGACGACTGACAACTCCACGTGATGACACCGCTTTGGGTTAGCATCAGACATGACTAAGCACTCCCTTTATTATCCCGTCCTCGAGGTCGTCTTTCTAAAGGCCGAGTTCCTTTCCAACCTGCTTGGAAAAGCCACTGCAAGGGATCATCTTGGCGCTGGCATGAGAGAGAAGACTCAGAAGAGGTATGAAGAATCAACATCATTACTGCTATTATCTACCTAGGTGGTTCGTTGGCAGTCGCGATACCTATCATTGCTCAATGCTCGCCCCATCGGCCAGCTCCGGGTCCTTTTGAATGGCATAATCGAAATACCCAGTCCTTTACTTCTTTGCTCTCACCCGTCTCATATCCGCTGTTCCATTACTCCCCGTTCTTCTCCTTCTATGCTCGTCTTTTCCTTGTCCGTTGCCATCAATCCTCGTCCGGGATCTCAACATTGTGGTTGGAGCAAGATTGAGAATGTTCGATGTGTATCCGGACCTCAGGTTGGCCATGCCCAAATTTGCATACACCTGGATTCGTGCATTCGCAGGAAACCAGGTCCACTAAATCTGGGCAGGTGGGCTTGACCCCGTGGCCTCGGAACACACAAGTACCGTCGTGCTTCGCCAGTCTCTAGGGTACAAATCAGTTCGAGTTATTTGTTTGGTGATGCACTCTTGGTCCCTTACCCGGCAAATCTTGGGCATACGGCAAGATGTGTCGCCGCAGGGATGATCAGAAAGCTCGCATGGGCAGAAATGCGCCAGGTTCGTGTCCGGAATGGAGGATTGGCCTCGAGAGACAGTAGAGTCTCCATCGTGGTTCGCAGAGGTCATTCGACGCGCCATCTTGCCGAGCTTTGCAGTCACCCGATTTCCGAGTTTCTTCTCTCCCATTTTCCCCCCAGCACGCTTCTGGCGCTTGCTCTTGCTGCTTGAAGGCTCCACGGGCGGATTCGTGTCTTCACGCGATCGCTTGTTTGACTGGGCTGGAGCCGTGTGAGGTCGGCTGAGTTGGCCAGTCTGCCCGGACAAAAAAAACTGCTTCGGGGAGCGCTGCACCATGCCCAGTCTGTCCTGGCCACCCCGCAAGAACTCATGGATGTCCTCGGGGGCCAAGACGCGGACTTGACCGTTCTGCGCAACCCACTCCGGGGTGATATCCTCTGCACTGAGGCCCGATTCCTTCATGCAGGGTCCTTTTTTCGCGTGCACCACGATATAACCCGGACCTTTCAACCAGGTGGCTGAACGGTTCCCCCTAACCGACACATTGGAGTGGCAGCATGGACAATCAACTTCGACCCAGTCTTCCCCTTTCTTGATCACCGTTGGGTATGCCGTAAGCACGCTCCAGCCAATTTTTATTGTGATGCGGGGTGCGGAGACCGTAGGTTTGCGGCTCTGTCCAATTCTGAAGTTCGTGGGGAGGCTGTTAAGTACAGAAGTGGAGGCCTCGCCCCGCCCCACATTCTTCCGCCCAGAGATGCGGCGAGAAGCACAAGAATTCAATCCAGACCCCGGAGGTGAACGAACAACACTTTGGCGAGAAGCAGCGTTAACAGCACGTGCCGCTCCCATTGTGTTCGTAGCTGCTTTTGAGAACAGTCGGAGAGATTTTTCGTTCGGCGAAGCTGGGTCCTGAGCTGTGGCGGGGCGTGCTGGAATGGACACTACTTGGAAGGTCTCAATCGGTTGCCCATCCGCCGTCGGCTGGGTAAGTGTGGTCGACGTGCTTGTGCCCGGGGTCGGCTGGGAGACTGGGAAAACAGAGCGAGATCTGGAGGCTCGATTGGAACGGCACGATTCCATGCTCGCGCGCCGTCCTGGGAAGGGAAAGACGCATTAGAATTGTAAAGTCCCGAAGCGAGGAACTCGTTGACTTACTAGCATCATCTGGAGAGCCCGTTGCTTCTCCACCACAAGCTGCGCCTCGAAACACTTGACTGGTTCGTCCCCCATTTTGTCGCTTTTCGTTGACTCTGTATTGACGAAAGTCTGATCGAGAAGTGGCTTGTATCTGAGAAACGAGATATGCTAACGTTAGCCAGAAGAATACGTTGGACCGCAGAGAGGATAACAAAGTGAAAGTAACTTACCAAGCTTGCAAAGCTACGAAAAAGTACTGATCAAGAAGTACTCTGGTGTGGTGGGGTTGTGGTGGATGGAGTTGCTTGGAGACGGTACCAGAGCTCGCATGGTTATATGGTTATTATGGTTATATAACCATAACCATGGTTTTATATCCATGGATATGGTTATGGTTTTGGATCCTCATATCCATGGATATCCATGGTTATACTAAGCTTAATTAGGATAAAGCTAAGCTTAATATAGTTAAAGCGCAATCTTCTTGGCTATCACATTTCTCTGGAACTCGACTAAAATAATCATCAAAACCATCAAAACCATCAAAACCATCAGTTTTAATCTATTGTTATGACATCAGAAACGTCCCAATCTACTCCAAATCCACCGGATTCAAGTCTTTCTCACTCTTCTGATGCTGTTTGGCAGTAT
>ML977152.1:559313-580645 GCA_010015705.1 Aulographum hederae CBS 113979
CCATCAGGGTCGTGCTTGCAAACCTCGCGAGAATATCGCGCGCCGTCCGCTGGAGGAAGCTATTGACTACCGCTTAATTATCGGCCAACAAACACACGCCTGCTCCCACTGCGGCGCGCTATTTTGGATTGAGGAAAGAATTCGTTCGTCGTCGAAGATCAACCCTCGCTTCAACTGCTGCGCGGATGGTAGTATAGTTCTCCCTCCAACCCTTCCACCTCCGCAGGAGCTCTCCGATCTATTTACTGCTACCGAGATACGCACCGGTCGCCTATGCCGCACTGAAGAGAGCGAGAGGTTCCATCGCGCGATTCGCTACTATAATGACGCATTTTCCTTTTGTTCCATTGGCGTGCAAATTGACAGAGAACTCGCTCAGCAGCTGAGAGGTAGCTATACTTTCCGTGCGCATGGCGCCTTTTACCATCGCATTGGCGCGCTTCAGCCGGAGCACAAGCCTGCCGCATACGCGCAACTGTACATTTTCGATACTGAAGACGAGCAACTTACACACCACGGCATCGCTTTCTGAAATCTTGACCCTAATATTTCCCGCACGATCCAGCGCGTCCTGCATGAATCCCACCCGTTCGTCCAGGCATTTCAAAACAACACAGAACGCATCCGCACAGACAACTCGATCACGCTACGCCTTGGAATCGTCGAAGACGCAACAAAAGATCCGCGTGTCTACAATCGTCCAACTGCATCCGAGGTTGCTGCACTTATTCCTATCACTGGTGGTGGGGACGGTGCGCGCCATATTGTGCTTCAGAGATTCGGTGATGGCGCCAAGGAATTTCTCAATGAGCAGCGGCAGGAGTATCTCACCCTTCGATATCTTTTCCTCTATCCGCGCGGTGAACTTGGGAGGGCTAGCTGATGCCCACATTAAGATGACCCTGTGTATCACGTGACGTATGCTGCCTAAGGCATGAACAGCTCTCCAGTTGAAGAGAATCTACATGTATTTGCACTCTGGGACTATAGTAAAGTAATGGAAAGTCAGATCACACAGTGCAATTCACGCAGCATAGCTAGAAATCTCTTCAAATGTAGATAAGATAAGATTAACCAATTAAATAACAGATATTGCGCGATATCGCCTTAGCATCGCGCGATATCAACATTGATATCGCGCTTGGCAAATATTAGGACGATACGATATCGCCGCGATATCGCATCGACGATATCGCGATAGCAATATAGATATCGTTATAGCGCATCAATATAGGCAGGTATGCTTGAAGCACGATCCTAACACTCATAAGGGGCCACCCAGATCATCATAGACATTTCTAAGATCGAAAGAAGAGAATAATCTTTCACACTATTCACGGAGGTTTCCAGATAATTGAGAATGTTTCAAATGGCAGTAGTGCTTCTTTTGAAGATTAGAATTTCCTAATCATTCTTGCACCCACTAAGGAACTACTACCACTCTTGTTATGTAAAGGTCAAAGCCCTCAGTCAAATCAAAGAAACCTTCTCAACACTTCAGTAAGCAACCCTCCAGTTATTACACCCAACTCATTTTCCTTCCCACATCTCTTATTCCTGGCCGCTATGGGTGTCGTGCTCATGCTGCAGCATAAGTTCTTTCCTAATCTCCTTGTAGTCATGGCCCTTCATGCAATGCCCTTCGGCGAGGCATTTGTCACTTAGGATAAAGTAGACGCAAGAACTTGCTGGCCAGCCGTGGTAGGATTCCCTGTCACATGCTTCACCGTGGACTTTGAGCTATGACAGCATGAAAACAGCGATAGTTAGCCAATCTGCAATATCCAAGCAATGACTGAGGTTGTCTGAGCTTACGTGGCAGATCTTGACCTTCCTGCAGGTAGAGTCGCGGCACGGATGGCCGGACAGAGCGCAAGGACAATATCTACTGAAGGCTTGGATGCCATTCTGGTCAACTTCCTGCTGCTGGGCATCGGAAGGTTTTGCGAGTGAAACCTTGGGCTTCGGGGCCGGTCCAGGATCGCTTTTCTCTGTTAAGCTATGGACCGTTAGCTGTTGTGTCTCTCGCGCTCGATAGAATAGGAGGTGCAAGTCATCGGAGTAACAGACAACGCCGAACAAAACCACTTCTTGGAATCTACAAAGACAAAGGGCTCCAATACAAAAGGCTCCAAGACAAAGGTTCCAAGACAAAGGTTCCAAGACAAAGGGCTCCTGGTTTGCTCCCGGGGGTGCCCAGGACAGAGAGCTTTTGCTGAATTGTCTGGTATTCTTGCATCCCACTGCAGAAGAGAAAGCACTTACCGAAACGCATGATAGAGATTGTACTCATCAATCTGAGATTCTGTGGCACGCTTCTTCCTCCTCGGATCTTCGGCTTCTCTCTCGGACTCGGTCTCTTTCTTGCCCGTTGCATCGTGGTGTGAGGATCCTCCACCGGATATCTGGGCCTTTTGCGCACCTTTGGCCTTCTTCTTTCTGTCATTCTTGTCCACCAGCTCATGGCCAGCTTGGTCGTCACCTAATGTCTGGGCAATATCTGGATCTTGGAGATCCGTTTCGGCCGGCGAGCCAGGGGCGTGTTCTGTTGTATTCGAGGCTTGATGCGATACATCTTCTTGGCCGTCTTCTGCACGAAAGCGCAAGATGGTCCCGTTTCTGCCACGCTGGCGCTTCTCGGTTGCTTGCGGGACGTCCCCAACGACACTCTCTGAGCGACGCTTCTTCCCTATGTCAGTACACACCATCTTGATACTCTGAAAAACATCTTTGCCACCGCAGAAATAGTCCTGAACGAACCCAATATCGATCAGGCGCATGGTGCCGAATTGAAACGGCAATGTAGCGTCCATGGTCAAAGTCAGATTGGATTTATCCTCTTGTAAGCGAGCGTTGCAGAGTTTGTGAGTTTCAAAGTGTTCCATGATTCCAACTGGGCCCGTCATCCACTTCAACGTCCCGTCAGGGCTCATGACCGCATTGTTGTTACAGTAGCGGCAGTGTAGCTCAACCCACTGCCATTGGTCTTGCACTTTGAGACAAGCGATGGTCGGATGGGCTTCAATGTAGTTAAAAGTTCCCTGTGAGACCAAATTGCGCCCTCTGGCAGCGGTAGCTTGAAGCGCCGCGATTGTGCTGGGCTTGACGTAAGGACCAGTGAGGCCGACAACCTGCTGCACAGTTTCCAAGGGGATTCTTTGAAGAGCCCGCTGCTGCCGAGCGGCAGAGTGAGCATTCGAGATTGGCGATATCCGAGGGCTTCCCATTGGTAGCGGCCCTGAAGGAATAGCGAGATATGGACTTGATGGTCTGCTGAGCATTGAACCCGAAACGTTCCCGAGGAAAGGGTTAGAAGTCCTTCTGGCCAAATGGTTGGGAATTCTCTCGACAGTTGGACCGTACGGGCCATATGGACTTGCGATGCCACCGATATTGACGTATGGTGGGTTGGAGTATCCGACATGACTTCCTGGTACTGGCTGAGAGCGGAGGACCTGTTCGGGCAGAACGATTTGAGGAATTTGGTGGACTGGGGGGTACACAAGATTGGGAGACATGCCAATAGGCGTAATGGAAGGAGATGAAAGCGGTGAAGGGCTTGGATGGCCGCGATGAGGGTGTGGAGGATAAATGGGAAGGTTGAAGTCTTGTCCTTGGGCGGAATGACCTGCAGAATTTGCTGCGAGGTGGCTCGCCGAATGCGGTGTTGCTTGTCCCACTGGATGCATGTGTACTTGGCTCGCTGAATGTCTTGTTGCATTATTCGCAGGTTGATTTACTGTTGTACAGCTCATTGTTTGTTCTGCTGCTTGGCCCTCAGAGCTCGACACTGCATTTTTGGCTGAGCTTGATCCTGAGTGATGCTCAGAGGCGGGTGTTGAACGGCGAGACGCGACAGAAAGCGCTCGTTCAAGACGGTCAATCCCTTCCTTTTCATGATATGTAAGCACATTGACCGGCTGAGTCCGTTGAGCTAAGAACGGGAGTCATGCAGTTCTTACAGAGATCTGACGATGAGCAGAGAAAGCTTCTTGTATTTCACCAAGCTGACTTTCATACTCTGCTTGCTTCGCTTCTGAGAGGGCTGAACCGTCTTTGTCGCGTTGAGCTTGGCCCAACTCTGCGAGGCGTTGGTGGAGATGCGTCTTGACTGCTCCTAAGCGCAAGGAAGAGAAGTCACGTTGGAGATTGCCATCTGCCATCGTGCGTCTTGGATGAGAGGCTCGGCTTTCGGTCGACACAGATGGATGAAATGTATCAGAGAGATTGACTTGTGATGAAAGTCAGAGACCAGATGTGAATTGAGAACCTCTCTCCGAGGTGTGTAGGCGGGAAAGGTGGTGATAGTTGGTATACCGTATGTTCGGATTTGGTGGTAACCCGGAAGCTTCCTTTCACTGGCAAAAGCTAGAATATTCGGTCGAGACAAGAACCTCAGCGCAGTTGATAGGTCAGCACCTTACTTCAATTGCTGGAGGAAGTAACATCATCCGAAGTATTCTGTGAAAGGTTCTTCACTTCATTCGTGTATGACCGAGAGGAGTTACAGGTTCTTAAAGAAGAGATGGCTCGCGGCTTCTGGGCCTTAAATTCTGACCGAAGGATGACGATGTCGAGGATCCGGTTCTTGAAAGTCTTACGGCTTCCTAAATGTCAAGCCTTTGGAGCTTCAAGTCAGTCCGGAAGTAGGAGTATGGTGCATAAAGACTGAATGGGGTCTTTCTTTGACATGAGAATCATAACACTTAAAGGACATCCGGTTGCCAGTATCAGTTTTCAAAGAGATGTGGGTAGTTCTGGTTGTTTGCAGCTCCTGGAACAACACAAACTCTTTGGGGAGCGGTTTGGACGTATCAAAAGAGGAAGTCTAGATCGTTCAACATAACGATTATATTATCCTTGGATCTCCAGATTGCAAGAGGCGATTGAGATATGTTGGATACTTACTTTACTAGACACCTAATTTTTTTCTGTTGCGGCCCTACAGAGCATTGTGAGACAATCATACCCTCTATTTTCTGAGGTACTTGGAACAGCTCGAAGAAGTTTGCTGTTTGGAGGTCGATAAGACTTCTGAGGCTGTCATGTGGATCCTCAACGCAGCAAACTTCTTCATGTTTCTTGAAAGGTGTCGACTCGTAAGAGAGCTGACTGAACGTGCTAAAGGATCGATTGCCACGCTGAGCAGCCGTTTGATTAGCCTCAGAGATGTACATTTTCTTCAATGCTAAAGGCAACTTCACAATTGCTGTTAGTGGGAGATTCAACATGAGCCGTACACATATTCCTTCGAAAGAATAAACTCGTGAAGCAGACTGCTTCGACTTGCCTCCAAGAAAGGTGGTCCGCGTATTCCTTGGAACGTTCCGACCCGTAATAGAGTTGCTTGGACGAGCTACAGGATGGACTCCGATGTCGATCAGCCGTCCGATTGGCATAAGAACTCTAAAATCACCTGGTGTGCTTGAAGCAGCCTGATAGTTTTGGTTGGTTGGACAACCCATATTGACAGCCCGGCCTCTGTACAGGATTTATATGGGCCTTAGATTTCTCTTGCTTCGTCCAATTTCAGTCTGGCTTGGGAAAATTAATGTTCGGATATGTGGAATCGTTCGTAGCTGCTATGCGGTATCTTAATGAGCTTTAGACTTCTTTCTGTCCGACGTGGCTAGACCGATTCATGTGGCGGAAGATAATAGACGGTCTTATCCATTCCTAGCCCTCTCCTAGGAGTCTGTGGCAATACGTGAATGAAAGAAATTAGAGTGTTGTTATTGTCACAGGTTGCCACGGCAACTTGCGCGTGTAAGCACGTGAAATGCGTGAGGTGGGTCGTGATCCAGCTTCCCTCACCTAATATAAATATCTCTTGCTGCCCTGCCTCGCTCCCAATTCCACAACAACCAACCTACAATCATCGACAGTCTGTACTCACTTCTTCCTCCTGTTACTCATTGTCTGCTTCATTTGCTCTCTACTAATCGCTTTTATGCACAGTATCTCCCAGCATCATACCAATTTGTAACCTCACACCACGTAGTCGTCACCATGGCCGGCCACAAGCGCATCGCATCAAACGAGCACCCGGACGAGCCTGAGACCAGCCGCAAGAAGGCTGAGTTGCCGCATGCAAAGGACCCAGACGACAAGTATCACATTTAAACCCTCAAGCACACGGAAACCGCAATGCTGACAGAGATTGTGATAGCGATGATGGAGTTGATGAAGTGAAGGAAGACGAGGCCAAGCAAGCGGAGGCTGGCGCAGAAGCCGGCGAAGATAAGATGAAGACGAGGCGGATGTCGAGTCAGTGCGTGACGACATGGAGAAGACGCACCTGGACGACGATGAAGCCGAGGCCTTCATCGACGCCATCGATGCTGCCGAAGACTATGACGCTTTCATGGAGCAAGTCTTCAAGGTAGACAAGGAGAAGGAGGAGGAGGAAGCCTTCTTTGCTTTTGCGGTGAAAGAGCTGGAGAAGTGGGAGGATGAGAAGGAGGAGGCGGCCAAGAAGAAGGTCGAAGCTGAAGAGGCTGAGGAAGGAGACTGAAGAGAGGAAGGAGGAAGGCAGCACCAAGTGAGGCTGGTGTTCAGCATGCGTCCACACTTTCCTGAATACTGGAGAATGGCAATATGAATCGAACCTGAAGTTCTGATAGAGGGACATGTGTCAAGATTGCTTCCTTATTCATTCAATGGAATCTCTCCACTCCCACAGATATTGGCCACTCCGAGGATGCAGAAGTGATGGTAGGGTACTTGGCGCCAAAAGCCTCCACGACTAAACATTCAGCAAATTCAGAAGGTATGAGATGGATGAGAAGCTGTGGTGGTGATGTTGGTCGTGTTGGTGGTGAGACACGTCCAGAAAGTGAGGCCGCCTAGACTTGCACATGTGCAGAACAGGCCCGAGCTTCACGCTTCGACTTACCTCCGTTGCAAAACAACCTCGAGCTGCGAACTCTGGAGCTGCTCGAAACATTCAACAGCAGACTCCCCCCCCCTCTTCCAACTTCACACGGGCAGGAAGCTTTTTAGCACTGCGACGACTTCAAGCAATCTCTCACCTCTCAATCGTCGAGTCAGAATAACTCCTCCCCCCGATCCGGACCACCAAAGTATCAATGTCGTAACTCTACTCCTAAACGCCCTTGAGAGCTCTCAAGCCTCTACAATGGCGGACTCGACAACAGACGCTCACCCCGTGACCGTCCAGCGTCACTCCGGCAATGCGGCACCCGAAACTTCAGCGATCCACTCCACGAAGCGCAATCTCGCCTACCTCGTTCACCCTTCCTCCTCCTCCGCAAATGCTCCAATTCACTTCCGTACCCGCGCATTCCTCAAGTCTGCCCACCATATCGCTATATTCATATTTTGGCGCGTCGTCCGCGCAGCGAAGTACGCGCTCATCGGCTCTCTCGTGGCGGCTGTCGCAGGCACAGCTGTTGGTGGAGTAGTCAGCGGGGCAGGGTTTCTGATTGCACCCACGGGCATCATTGGAGGTGCGGCTGTTGGGCTGTTATGGGGTTTCGGGAAGCTTGGGTGGAAGATACTGGCGAGAAGGGCAAGAGAAAGGAGGGTGAAGGAAGAGACAGCACGTTCAGTTGAGGTGAACAGGGCTGGGAGCTTCCAGAGAGAAGTCAAGCCACCTAGGGCAGACCCATGGTAGCAATTCCACCTCCAAACCAAGCACTGAATACCTCGTCTTCCACGTCGGATATGGGATATACATGATGCTAGTGGAGGATGGTTGGATGGAATTCGGAAGAGGAAGCAGATCTGAAGGCTGCCGGTCATAGCTATGCCTCGCTCAGGTTATGGATCGAGAAATGACAGCTTCGAAGAGTGACCTAGTGAGTGACTCCCAGGGCGCATTGTGAGCAGCTCGGGAATAAGCCATGGCAGCATTTGAGATGAGGGAATATTCCATCCGCATCGCATCTCTGCCCTGCCGATCCCCTCCTTATCGATAACGAGGCTCGGCTCGGCGGTGAGCTTCTCCCAACGTCTCGACTTTCTGCAGACGGAGATCAACCTTCAGCACAACTTCTCTCCACCAGAATCACCGAAAAGGCAGCTCGGCAGCCGTCACCGACACGGCTCTCTGTACCGCACACGCCGGGCTCTATCGCACCCTCCATCAAGACCATCACCCACACGCCATGCATCGCAGTCACGTGGAATGATGGGCGACTCGTTTTCTCTCCTCTCCCGGCTATCGGCACGCCACTCCCATGGTTTAGAGCCGGGCTATCATGCCCACGCCCACCTCTCCCTCCCACCAGTGACCACAGTGAAGACCCTGTACGGGCAACTGGGCAGGCACCCGACATTATTGCTGCTGCTGCTGCTGCTGCTCTGCGGGGACGCTCATTAGGTGCAGCTACTGCATGCGTCGGCAAAGATTCCGCGGGAAGTCAACAGTGGGTAAGGTAAAGCGTTTTCCTATGTCGAGTCTCTCGCCGCTCGTACATTTCTCCTCTCGTTGTATCTTTCGTTGTGTATGACTCCATCTTGCACCCGTATGCCGTTTCCGCCGTTGCAGGACGTTGTATTATACTCGGATCGTCACCCTCTTTCTGAGAGACCCTTCGCGCTCGGAGCCTTGTACACACACCACACCATCCAATGGCCGACGACAAGTCTGCCGTAGATGCAAGTGACATGGATCTCATAAAGAAACCACCTCCCACTCACTCACTGGGGAGGTCGCCAGCAGATTCTTCTGCAAATGAAAACACAGAGAAGGAAGAGTGGCGAACATCCCATAGCTCACTTACCCCGACTCCCTCTCACGAAGAACCCGAGAATGGTATCCCGGCCGCTCTTGCGCGCACGACATCTCGCCTCTCCAACTCGCCCTCGGTTATCCCCGTCCCACGCTCCGCTCGCCGCGGCCTCCTTGCGAACCTCTGCCTCGTCCCTGAGATCCCCAATCCAACACACTACGCCCATCCGACAAAATGGTTCATCACGTTTACTGTGGCTCTTTCTGCCGCTGCGGCGCCCATGGGTTCAGCTGTCATCATGCCTGCTCTGAGTGACGTTGCAGAGGCTTTGAACACTACTCCCACAATCACAAACCTCAGCGTGGCACTTTACATGCTGAGCATGTCCATATTTCCTCTGTGGTGGAGCTCGTTCAGTGAAACACTGGGTAGGAGAACAATTTACATTGTGTCTTTCATCTGGTTCACTGTCTTCGCCGTCCTCAGTGCTGTCTCGCAAAACATTGCAATGTTGATAGCTATGAGAGTACTGTCAGGAGGTGGATCAGCCAGCGTACAGGCAGTTGGAGCGGGAACGATTGCCGATATCTGGGAGCCAAAGGAAAGGGGAACCGCAATGGGGATATTCTATCTTGGACCTCTTTGCGGACCATTGATTGCTCCGATTATTGGTGGTGCACTTGCTGAGGGACTCGGGTGGAGGAGTACCCAGTGGTTCCTAGTTGTCTACGGTGGCTTGGTCACCATCTTCCTGATTTTTGCTATCCCGGAAACTTTGCGGCGGAGGAAGAGCGTCTTGAAGGAAGCCGAGAACGAGGCAGTCGAGGATCTCCATAAAACGGAGGCAGCTGCAGATGATGGTAATACCGACCTGCAACGAACCACTACCCGTCAAACCGTTCACCTGAAAACTAAAAAGTACCTCGCCTTCGCTCGACGCTGCTTCTTGGATCCGCTCCGGATTGTCCTTTTGCTGCGTTTCCCCGCCATCGCGCTCACCATCTACTACGCCGCCATCGCGTTCGGTACACTCTACTTCCTCAACATCAGCATCGAAGCTACCTTCTCCGCCCCTCCATACAATTTTTCAACCATCATCGTCGGCCTCTTGTACATCCCGAATTCCCTTGGCTACCTTGTTGCAAGCCTCTTTGGCGGCCGCTGGATCGACCGTATCATGCGCCGGGAAGCAGCCAAGGCAGGTCGATACGACGAAAATGGCAAACTTATTTTCAGGCCCGAGGACCGCATGCGCGAGAATGCGTGGATAGCTGGAGCCATGTTCCCCCTTGCCCTCGTCTGGTACGGCTGGTCGGCGCAAGAAGGCGTGCTCTGGATTTGTCCCATGGTCGCCAATTTCTTCTTTGGACTCGGCAGCATGATCATCTTCGCTACCGCAACTACCATGCTGACGGAGTTCATGCCGCGAAAGGCGAGTAGTGGCATCGCGGCGAATAATTTCGTCAGGAATATCTTCAGTTGTGTGGGAGGTATCGTGGCCGAGCCGCTGCTGAATACGCTAGGCAATGGCTGGATCTTGACGATATTCGCGATCTGGTCTTTGGTAAGTGGAGCATTGGTGATTTGGGCCATGCGGAAGTATTCGAAGAAGTGGAGGAAGTCGCTTGAGGAGGCGCTGGCGGAAGATGAGGATTGAGTTAAGGGGTGGGATCGATGGAGATGGAATCGAAGATTCGACCACGATTGATGAATGCATTGCATTGGGCGGCGCTTTTCACCATGGATTAAATAGGGTATACCGGGAAGGGTATAGCGAACTGAAACAATAAATGCTAAATGAGCACGTGACTTCCTGTCTGGTTTTGGATGCGGAAAGTTTGGAGGCAAGGCTCCTATTCTTTGGAGGAATATGCTTCGCACACTAGCCAGATCTTATTCAATTGTTCTCTTTTGCTGATTGAACCCCTGACTTCCTCACCTTGTTGGGTATCTAGGGATGTAAGTCTCTGCTTGGATCTCGTCATTCCTACCTTTTTTGACATTCTCCTCCTGTGCCCTGTGGATCAACGCTCCATCTTCATGCATTCTTTGACGAAGCCTTGTTCATGATCTTGCCCTTTCTATCATCTAATGCCAGCGCCTGTTCCTCGTCACCCTCTATTTCCGTGGTCCATCACCCTCGACCTTTTCCACTTGTATCGAGCTAGCTTGACTAGACCCGCTCTCTTCTGCTACATCCTTCCCGGAGAAGAGCGCACTCAAAACGGACAGTATCTGCTTCCGGCCGTCGATAAGAGGGTAGAACCCAGCGACGAAAAGTGTCCCCCAAAGCCAGAAGATGGCAATGATGAGCCATGCGGAATAGAACTGGATTGACCATTGTTAGTGGGGATATCTTCAAGCTACCGTGATCTTTGTACGTACTGCTTCGCTAAACACGTACTTCGCTGCATACATGGGCAGGGGCCAGAGTACCCAATGGCCGAGGAATGTTGCGATGCTCCAGTATGTTGCAATTCTCCCCCATCGCTTGTATTCCACATCGCTGGGAACATCGGCGGAGGGAGTTTCAATATCTTCGTTGGAAGCTGTGACATCCAACACGGCACCGAAGGCCAGTTTCTCATTCCTAAAGTCCGCCCAGTCGAAATTCTGCGGGTTGAAAAGAGAGATGATAATGGAATAAGGGATCGGCGAGAACGCAGATGCGACAGTGCCGTAGACGCAGGGTGCACTCAGACCCGTCGTCTTGATAGACACTTCGCCGTAGATGGCGTATGCTGAACCAAGCCAAACTGCGATTCCGGTGGCCATGCCCAAGAGCGGCGCAACGATCGCAGCAGCGGTGTTCTGCTTCTTCCATAAGATGGTGAAGACGGTGGGGAAGATACCAGGGCAGGTCAAGACGCCGAGCATGTAAAGTGTCCAGCCGAGGTCGACGCCGACATAGTAGAGCATGGTGCTGAAAGCTGCAGCAAAGACCGCGAAAAACACGACGCCAATATGGCTCCAGCGGATGACGTCGATATCAGAGGCTGTGCGATTGAAATAGGTACGGTATATGTCGAAGGAGATGATGGAGCTGACAGCAATGATTTGCGCCGAGAGAGTAGATGTGACGGCCATGAAGGTGATCAGGAGAATGCAGATGGCACCTCCTTTTCCTGCGATGGTGATGGCAAAATAGGGGAGAACGAGACCGTTGGAAACCTCGATAGATGACATGCGGCGTGGGTAGGTAGGGAAGATGGGGTTGCTCTCCAGCCCGACAACTACTGAACTTGCAAGTGTCCCAATGGCCCAGGGAATGGCAAAGTAGGCAATTCCTCCGACGATATAGCCCGGAACGACGGCTTTGGGCGAGGCGGAAAACGCCTTGATGAAGAAACTAGTGTCCATGATCACGAGGCCAAAATTGGCACAGAGATGAAGTATGCCGAATAGAATGCCATCCTTCGAGGTCATTGTGAGATATGATCCGTCGTGGTTTCCGGGAATGGGATTCCGCTCGGTTGCTGCTTTTACCAGTTCATATAGCTTTCCAACGGAGCCTATCTCTTCTATGGTCCAGGCTTTGACCGAGAAGTAGCAAAGAATGATCAAGATGACAGTGGTATGCATGTAGTCTGTCAAGAACGTGGCCTTGATCCCACCAACGAAGGTGTACAGCGCAACACCAACGGGGAGCAAAAAGGTCGCCGCAATAACGTGCATACCAGTCATGGCAGAGATGGCTGCGGATGCCCCCAGGAGCATATTTGCGCAGGCAATAACGTTGTTTACCAGGCACAGGAACATGAAGACAATGTGTGCAGGCTTTTCGTACCGGATGCGTACTATTTCCAGTAGGGTGTGGGCCTCGGGGATTTTGCGTTTGCAGCTGATACCCAGGACGGCGAAGAAAACAATCATCGGACTGCAGCCCGCAGCAAACCAGAATGGGCCAGCAAGTCCATCATTGTAGCCAACAAGAGAGGAGCCGAGCATTGCTGTGCTCCAAAGCCAGGACTGTTTGCTGAAGTCAGTCACAGAGTGTCAAAGTCTTAGCAGGAATCTTACAGATACGACTGCGGATGCGGTAAGGCCTGTCCGGACGCTGCGGTTTGCAGTCATAAACATTTCAGTCTTCTTGTTGTCTTCCCCGACAGTTCTTTTGAGGAGTTTAGTCACAAAAACCATGCCTACAAAAAAGAATCAGAATCCGGTGCCAACTGGGGTCTGTATGAAAACTGTACCGAGTGCAATTACCAGACCAATGACTACGACAACCACATAGCCAGCAGCCTGCGATAGAGGAGGCTCTATGGCTTGACTAGGGTCAGCGCGAGGCTGAAAAAAGGTTGCCATGGTGAGATGAATGAAATATCAGGACTGTGAAGGAGCGTACAAATCGAGGAATGGTGGAAGCTTGCCCAAGTTGTATTCTGAACTTTGCCAGAGCGGACGAGGCCAGAGAAGCTGCAAATGCAAGCCACGAAATGGATGGTAAAGTCTCGAAAGAAAATGCAGGCCACGACGAAGAGACGCTCAGAAAGACGAAGCGAAAATGACGACAAAGACGAAAAATTGGGTGTGCTTGATGGGGGTGTGGGGAGTTGAAAACTGCAGCGTGGCACTTGATAAGTCAAGGCTGAAGGGCTTTACTGCATAGTAAAAACGGGCGAGCAGAAGGACAGAGCAGTACACAGGCTCATATCGCACGAAAGAAATCTACGCGATGTCGTGATAGGAGGGGCTGGGGTATGGGGGCATGGGGGCATGGGGCCATGATTCTCAGGCATTCAAACCTCCAACGCGATTCAGTCGATGCCTAGGGGAGTCTGAGGAACAGTCAGGGATCCTGATAAACCGCAGTGCCTGATATTAGTGCTCACGAGCGAGAACAGAGAATACGGACTGCGGGTCGAGAATGAAGCCATGTTAACAGACGAATCTCTTATCCAGATAGAACAAGTTAGGAAAGTATGGCGGCTTCAGTAGAGTGTGCTGAGATGCAACCAGCCAGCCATACAGGTGTTGAACGGCGGTTCAAGGGAACTTGGTGTGTTGATGGACGGACCTCTGGATCGAGCTCAAGGAGAAGCTGGAGATTGTAGGTGCCGAGTCAGCAATCCACACTAACCATTTTCGGGAGCATATCTCAGCCCGTCACGTGCCCTGCTCCGTCTCACCCCTCCAATCTTCTCCACCACGACTCTGGCCGACTACCTCCTATACCTCCTTCACAACAGTATATCTCGCGACCGTTGACCTCTGTGCTGCGATGTCATCTGCTGCAGCTTCGCCTTTTCTCAAGATGCACATGTCCCCGAGGTCGGCGACTCCCAGAGCTGTGCCATTCTTGTGGTCGCAACAAGGCTCTAAAATGATGTGATCACGGCATCCAAGAGGAACAGTCTCTTTCCCATGTTCATCAGAATAATGGCTTTTCTTGCACTTTCTTCCCCGCATTAGTCGTCTTTGCACCTTCGAGGTCCTTTTCAACGTCATGATGCTTCTCGAGTCGCAGCGCATCCCCTTTTGTTATCTTTCTTGTCATTTCCACCGTCCATCCACCACTTTCGTCGTCATCTTGTCTCCAAAATGACAGCCACAAACGGTATTGCAAACGGCAGTTCTCCAAAGAAGCAGCTCATCCTGAATGCCTTTGTAGAAAGCTGCTCGGGCCACCAATCCCCTGGGCTTTGGAGACACCCGGATGATGAGTCCGCCGACTTCAACGACGTTCACCACTGGATCCGCCTAGCAAAGCTTCTTGAATCTGCCAAATTCCACGGAATCTTCATCGCCGATGTTTTGGGGGGATACGATGTCTATCAAGGGCCTCGCAACCTAGATTCTGCCATCAAATCCGGCGCGCAATGGCCTGTCAACGAGCCTCTGGCAATAGTGACTCCCATGGCAGCAGCGACAGAGAGCTTGGGCTTCGGTGTCACGGTCGCAACGACGTATGAGCAGCCATACCATCTTGCTCGCAGACTTTCAACCGTGGACCACCTGACCGGCGGGCGAGTGGGCTGGAATATTGTCACCGGATACCTCGACTCTGCAGCACGGAATCTGGGCGCTACAGAACAACCCGAGCACGACGAGCGGTATGCCATCGCAGAGGAATATATCCGCGTCATGTACAAGCTCTGGCAGTCTTCGTGGCGAGATGACGCAGTGGTTTTGGACCGCAAATCTGCCGTCTACACAGACCCCGAGCGTGTTCGCGAAATCAAACATGTCGGAAAATACTACCAGGTTCCTGGTCCGCATATCTGCCAACCGAGCCCGCAGCGCACGCCTCTGCTGTTGCAAGCAGGCACATCAAAGGCTGGCAAGGCATTTGCATCGCAGCATGCCGAGGCCATCTTCGTTGCTGGCCATAGTCCTGTTGTCGTCGCGAAGAACATTGCGGACATCCGCCAACAAGCCAAGGAGAACTTTGGTCGAGACCCAAAGAGCATCAAATTCCTCGCTCTGATCTGTCCCATCATCGGAAGGACGGAAGAGGAGGCAACGTCCAAGTTCCATGAGCTTCAAAAGAACGGCGACATTGATGGCGCTCTTGCCTTGTTCGGCGGATGGACAGGTATAGATCTCGCACAGTACGACGACGATCAGGAGCTGCGGCATGTCGAGAGCAATGCCATCAGATCTGCTGTGGAGGGATGGTCAAAGGCGAGTCCGGGTGTCGACAAGTGGACCAAGATGACGGTTGCAAAGCATATCACTGTGGGAGGGCTGGGAGCAACAGTTGTAGGGACGCCAACGCAGGTCGCCGACGAATTCGAGAGATGGGTCGAAGAGGCGGATGTCGATGGGTTCAACATAGTCAGTCCATTTTTTTCCGATTGATTCAAAAGCAAGACTAATGCCATGCGCAGGCTTACGCGCTGAAACCGGGGACTTTTGTAGATGTGATCGAGCTCCTTCTGCCTGAGCTTCGAAGACGAGGTTTGTTCTGGGATGACTACAAAGTCAAGGGCGGAGCATACAGGGAAAACTTCACTGGTAATGCGGGACAAAAATATCCCGCGGATGACCATCCAGCGTCAAAATATCAGTGGAGAGCCGGAGTGGGCAAAGAAGAGCATATTATACCACCCGAACCAGAGCAGACGAAGGCAGGTAGGGAGCCCTCTTTGAAGAGGGAATTGAATGCTAGCCATGAGAATGGAGGCTTTGCAACAAGGAAGAGTGCGAGGATTGCGGCGTAGCCTTTGAGGATCCCTTTACTTTCTACATCCAACCGTAAAATGTTGCTTCGAGATCATACGCAAATGAAGGGGACTTCAAAACTCTCTTCTCTAAATTCCTGCTAGTCATGGAAGTGAATGACTGCCATTTCGACGGAAGATGGACAGTCTCGCGACTTATACATCTCGCTACGAGATCCATACGCGCTCAAACAGTGTATGCCCTTTACGGGAACGGGCGGAGATCTTCAAGCTAAATTGGCTTGCAGACCTGAAATGGCACAGTTGGATGCAGTGGGTGGGAGCGACTCTGACGTGCTTCTGCATGATGTTGGCTGGGTAGGTGGTATGGCGTGATCCCCGACCACTTCGCCGTCCTGAACATCTCTGTGGGATCCACCCACTTGCCGATTACCGCACTCTTTTATCAGTGGGCGAACAATGGGAAGTACAAAAGTGTGGTCCATTTGCAGTACAACATCTCTCCAGCCCCGAAATTCATCAGCATCCTTACCTACTGTCCCCATGGCCATTCTCAATTCCACAGAGACGGGTACCTTAGCATCGGTTCGATTGAAGCGACCGTTCCAATGGAACTCGATCAATGGACAGCGTTCAGTGTCGCCTGAGCCACGGCCAGCAAAGAAACCTCGATGTCGATCTCTCGCCTTACGGCAGTCCGGTGACTTCCATCGGGAAGAGCGAACGCTTGGTTCTTCTGCTGTTCCCCCGTCTCGACAAAAAGCGCTGCTTCTTCATGAAAAGGGGCAGAGGTATGAACTGTCAAATGACTACGCTGTCCCGGAGATCCAGAGCGACGAGGAGGTTCTGATCAAGGTCCAGTATATCGGACTGAATCCAATCGATTGGAAATCGGCGTGAGTGTCGGCGGGTTTTTCTACACGGAGTCGTCAGAAGCTAATCCCTGCATTCAGAGACTACGGCTTTGGCATCCCGTCATTTCCCTACATCGCAGGCCGTGACCTCGTAGGGACAATCGTACAGTGCCCGCACCCAAGCCCCAATTCTTCTGTGCCATCCCCGTTGCGACAGGTCAGAGTAGGCGACGTCGTCTTCACTGCATCTACCGACTACCGCGACCAACGCAAATCCGCCTTCCAGCACTTTGCTATCGCGTCATGTTCCAACATCTCTCGGGTCCCGAAGAGTGTTCCACGAGTGAATGTCGCAGGGATTGGTGTTGCGTTTGTGGCTGCCGTGTTGGCGATGGGAGTGTGCTTTGGGTGCGATTTTGGAACTGTCGCTACCAGGCAAGCGAACTCAGAAGATGACGAGATGGGACCAAACCTTCGCCAGATTCTCCATCACGATGTCCAGCCTGAAGTGCTTTCTGCAGACGTCAGGGACGAGTGCTTGCACGGCATCGAGGAAGGGCAGGAGCCGAAAAAAGGAGAGTGGATTTTGATCTGGGGTGGATCATCGACGACTGCGCAAATAGTCGCTCAGCTGGCCAAAATGGTCGGGCTGAGGGTAATTTTGGTAGTGGATGTGGGAAAGCATGGCGAGAAGCTTTCAGTGGGTGACAAGGGTCTTCTGGTCGACTGTCATGATGAGGATAGAGCTGTTGCCATTGTCAAAAGCGTGACGAAAGGAACTCTGAGGTTTGCCGTTGACGCCGTGGGCAAGTCGACGGCCCAGGTAGCTCAGAACTGTCTGCGCCAGAACGAAGAAGATGATCGCTCAATCTCGCATCTCGTGGGATTGAGCGGACTTCCAAAAGAGACGGTCCCGGGTATCAAGCACCACAATGTTCCCGTCAAAGTGTTCCATGAAGTTCCGAAGGTCGGAGGTAGGATAATGAGATGGCTTGAAGGACTATTAAAGGATGGAATGCTCACTCTTCCAGAGACAGACGTCGTTGTGGGAGGTATCGAATGTATTAATAAGGCATTGGATACCATGAGGAGAGGGGAAGTTTCCGGGAAAAGACTTGTTATTAAAGTATAAATACTTAAATAATAATATTCCTTTTAACGTCCTTTATGAAAGGGTATCACTGAGAGACTTCAGTGTGCCTTTGAAAAATGATTTATGTACATCAAACTATATCGTTGCCAAGGCAACTGGTAAAGCGCCGCCGCGCCACAATTACTCTTTGACCTGGGACTCAGCCACAGGCGTCAGGACCTTGACAATACCCTCCTTTTCCTATCCTTACGCGTTAACGCACTCTCCTTCGCTTAGGTACAGCGGCAGTCAAAGGCGCTGATCTTCGGAGCGGCTTTTTCGAAAATTCACGCCCTAACTTTTCCTCGAAATTAACCAGCGCGGTGGTATCTTTACAGAAGTCGGCATGATTCCACGTGGGCTCCGTATAACCCACCCATTTACACAGGAACCATCGGTGCAACGGTCCTCGGCGACCTCTTTCTGGCTCCACTTTCACGTCCAAAATCTTTTCCAGTTCCCACGTCTTCTCGCCTTCCTCATCCAAGATTGGTTCCGGTCGAGCATCGTGGAGTACTTGGCTCGGAAAGGGATCGTTGGCAACAGGCCGTAGCAGAGAAGTATGGAAGACGTTATGTATCTCTCCAGGCGTGTCGAGTTGACAAGCACTTGGTCCAACTAGAGCAGTGACTTTATATCGATCGTGGAGGGCAGCTAGTTTCCGTCGTCGAAGGCGATCCACTTTGATGTTACGCAAGTCAAGCCAGACCTCGTCGCCTACCCAATAAGAAGGAGGTGGGTCACGCTTCTTGTTAGCTATCTCTTGTTGGCGCTGCTGTGCGTATGCCATCGTTGACTGAGCTAGGTCGGCACATTGCTGAATTTTTC
Source organism: Aulographum hederae CBS 113979 (assembly GCA_010015705.1). NCBI lineage: Eukaryota > Fungi > Ascomycota > Dothideomycetes > Aulographales > Aulographaceae > Aulographum > Aulographum hederae. The sequence continues at coordinate 577,951 of ML977152.1, forward strand.
GAACCACTTCGCGCGCTGCTTCCAATGGATTTCGGGGAGGACTAGCTCTATCGGCTGCTTCCGGTAGCTGAATACTGCTGCCGATGTTTGCGTGGTAATTAGCCGTGGGTCATGAAGAAAGGGCTTACTCCTGTCGAAGTTGCATCTCGAGCTGAAATAGCAATCTGAGCGACCGGTAGCCATTCATCCCAATCCATTTGGAATGTCACGGTTCTAACCTGACCAACTGTTCTAGATGTTGCGTGACCTTAAGTCACGTGACCTGTGGTGGCCACTCAATACCTAAGAGCTCCATCACCACAATCTCTCTCTCTCTCTCTCTCTCTCTCCATAGATAGATTCTAGTACAAATCGATACCTGCTACCAGCACCTCTTTCGATCCCTGACATGGAAATACGTGCAGTGATGACGAAGGTATTCCTCAAGAACTTCGTTCATACGTTCTGTACTCCCATCCGTCTCGGGATGGTAGGCAGTTGAGAGCCGTTGCTTAATACCTAAAAGCTTGCAAATCCAAGACCAGATACCTTGGACAAATTCGTCACCACGATCAGAGACAATTGCTCGTGGCAGAGAATGATGTGCCATATAGTGCGTGATGAAAGCCTTTGCTAACTCCTCACTAGAGCGGCCTTTCGTAGGGATGAAGATAGGGCCCTTGTGTAACAATCCTTGGTGAGAGGTACGTGTAGAACAGTCTGAACACAAACACGTGACGGCGAACGGTGATAATGAGGAAAGTGATTGAGATATGGAAAGTGAGGTGAAAAGGTCGGTCAATAGATTTGTGATTAGAATTGTGGATAGATGAATAGATTGATCGCTGGCTATCTACTTGCTGTAGGACCAGCTCATTATATTCTGAAATGCACATCGGCGAATGCCGACTGTCGTGGAGTCCGGGTAGACCCGCACCGATGTAGTTGAGAAGGAATGTCCATATTGGGAATGTTGTGAGGGTCGATGGTCAAGGTCGGAGCCGGCCGATTCTGGCGCGCGCAGGTGCCGATGCGCATGCGCGCGTCCAACGCCGCATGTGTATACAACGTCGCATGTGTATACAACGTCGCATGTGTATACAACATCGCATGTGGATCCAGCGCCGCCTGTATGTGACTCATGCCAATGTAGCATGTGACACCTTGCTCAGTCGATCGGTGATCACGAGAATATTCTCGTATCCGCGGGGCGTTTTCGGCAAGCTGGTGATGTAGTCCATAGAGATCTCATGCCATGTTCGTTCTGGGACCGGTAAAGGATGTAAGAGACCCTGCTTGCGAGCTCTCCATACAGTATTTCTCCCACAGGCTTGACAATTCCGTACGAACAAATGAATATCCCTAGACATGCGAGGCCAGAAGTACGTACGTGACATAATCCCTGCCATGGTATTCTTTCCAGGATGCCCAGTTAGATGAGAGTCATGAACTTCCTGGAGTATGCCGGTGCGGAGCGGTTCAGACTCAGGTACTCAGTAACGATCTCGAAATAAGAGGAAGTTTCTTGAGATACGGAGGTCGGCCATCATTAAACGGAGGTGACGGTGTTTCTCGGGCAGATGTCGAATTTGTTTCTGTACTGCTGCCGTGAGATCCTGGTATAGCTGGTCTCCGCCTTGTGCGTCTTCCCAAAGCTGCTCGAGCTCGGATTTCAGATTTCGTTCGGGGACCGATCTGGTGACGACTGGGCAAATACGAGGCATTCCGGTACACTGCTCGGGTTTCAAAACCTGAACCAAGCGCGAGCGAAGTCGATCGTCATTTCCATCCTTTGGCATGTCCTGTTCGCGTCGAGAGAGAGCATCTGCGAGTATGTTGAGTTTACCAGGCTTGTATTCCAAGATGAAGTTATATCTAGAGAGCTGTTGGGATCATCGGACTTGTCTTTCGGAGAGCTTCTGCGTTTCCTTGAAGTACGCTAGGTTTCGGTGGTCGGTTCGAATCGTAAAGTGTTGTAACGAAATCAGTTGTGCGTTCCATTCCTCAATACAGCGAATAATTGCAAGCATTTCTTTGTCGTAGATCTCGTAATTCACTTCAGCGCCCTTTATTTTCTTTGACATGAATGCAACGGGTCGCAAGACTCCATTGTCGTCGTACTGCATAAGCACGCCATCCGTAGCCATTCCAGAAGCATCACACTCGACAACCGTTTCTCGTTCGGAGTCGTAAGCGAGTAGGACTGGGGCTGTCACAAAAGCTTGTTTCAAAAACTCAAAGGCAGTAAGAGCATCAGGCGTAAGAGCGAACCTCTGTCCTTGCGCATCCAGTTTCGTTAGGGCAATCAACGGTGCGGCAATCGTGGAGTAGTCCTTAATAAATGAGCGATAAAAGTTGGCAAAGCCCAAGAAGCTGCGAACACCTTTTACCGAGTCGGGTCGTTCCCAATCGAGAATAGCTTTGACTTTATCCGGATCCATCTTCACTCCCTCATCCACTGAGATAATGAAACCAAGGTACTTCGTTGAACGAACTGAGAACTCGCACTTGTCGATATCAAGCTGGAGGCCTGCTTCTTCGAGGCGTTGGAGGACATGTACTACCTTCTGTTCGTGCTCCTCGCCGAGCCATTCGTGTAGATAAGAATATCATCCACGTATGCTGAGACGAACTCTTGAAACTCTTGCAAGGTCATGTTGACAAAACGTTGAAAATGTCGCAAGGAACATGCTGACATCATACTGCTGGCATGCAG